>DVQP01000239.1:0-27611 GCA_018231745.1 Danaus eresimus
TATATGCAGATATACCTACTCCTATAAAATTTCATGACTGGGGGAGTTGTTGAGGTTGGCAAAGTCGTTAATATGTCAAACTAGTAAAACTCCGAATAAGTCTAAACTGAGGTGAGGGGAATGGCGACGTGCCAGTTTTAAATCGACTAGGTGCCAAGAGTCACTTGACACTCCGCTAATTTCTAATTGTATACATTTGTCTGTACAGTAGGTCAATTTAATTTTAATGAGAAATTAGTTTGTGACTTATAATATTCAGAAATAGATAAATAAGAATTATGCTTATAAATTAGAATTTTGCTTAGAAAATATATTGTAAGTTTTATGCTGACCTTATGGTCTGTAAAAATAAATTACAAGCAAATATTATAGTAGATATTTAATCGCCGTTCTAATGAACTGATCGATCGGATTGCGACTGTTTATTTAGATCATGAAATATAAGGGCCTTTAATTATGAGTGTTTAGAATTAAGAGACGGTGCTAATAAATTAAACCTCAAATCTAATCTATATTTTAAACAGTAGTTGATATGAAGCTGTGTATTGTAAGCATAACACTTATTGATTAAAATTTATAAATAATAAATCACTGACTTTACATTAAACCGTTTTAGTATAAAATAAAAGGAGTTCAAATCTCTAGTTTGACGGCAGTATACATTTAGCAACATAAATTAAATATATATATGTATATTATTGAAAACGAGTAAAAGCAATGTGAAGATTTGCTTGTTGTTCTGGCTTTATATTTCTTATTGTAAACATAATGAATAACTATTTTGCGGTTTCATTTCTTTATGGATTTATTTTTGAAACAAGTATAAATATTTTTGTAGACTTAATGTAAGACAAATATTACAGATTAAGAAATTGAAAAATGTCAAATAATTTCAAAACAGTTAAAGAAAATTCTAACGAATTATTTACCTAGTTAAAACTTGTGACAAAGAAAATTGTAGCAATCAGTCTTTAATTAGAACTCTATTGAGACTTAAACAAACTGTGCCAATTAAGAAAGATCTTTATTGTATTAAGATTCTAGACCATAAATAGCTATAATAATGACTTTCGTCGCATGAAGATTGATAACTACATGGAGGCAACATTAATTACTATTCAATAACTACCTAAATATGTATATTTATGTAATAAAATGTAGTTTATTGACATTTTTAAGTATACCCACTTTTTCTAAAAATTAACTTTTTATTATGAATGTTGCTGAAATGCGTCAACCGTATTTAATTATCCGTTTCCGATATTAAGGCAGTAATCGGTTCACATTGATCCACCTCAACTATCCTTCTTAATTACTTTTTTTATATCACGTGAAAACGATTTATAACTACGAAGCTGTATATTGTAAAGGAATCCAGGATTAATTGGGTAAAGATTAAATTTGTGTTATCGCTCGAAGTTCGCGAGTGTTCCAAATAGATAACGTTCAAAGGATAATGGAGACGAGATGTTACATGTTATTTTTACTTGTAGGCAAGGAAATATTAACAAGTGGTTTTAAGCTATATATACGATTATTTATGGTCTCCTATAACTGATGAGCTGATAACTAGATATATGGAAACTGATGTGTTTAAAAGATTTAAAGGAGCCTTTAAAAAAGTGATATGATTCGATAAGAATTTTTTTATTTCACAATTGTATTGTTAACTATAAAGAAAACAATCCTGAATTTAAGTTCATCATATCAATCAAATTATTGCAGATTTGAATGTTTCTATAATTACGTCTGATTCTTGGATCTGTTTATAAATTATCACAAACATTTCTCGCTATAACTTGTTTGATTCAAGAGACAAATCTGTTATTTGAACAAACTGTTCCACATTCCCTTCTCAAAATTTCGGGAGTGGTTTTTCACAGAATAAAGTGTTTATTGGGTCCGCATTAAACGAGTCGAGAACTCAGTACAAATAAAATTATCTCTCATTTCCTTTGATTTAATACTAAGAGTATTTAATCCTTTACACTAGCTGTTATAATTTTATAATGCTATTATAAGAAAACAAATGGCTTGACATTTCTATAACATTTCTATTTAAACTTCAACATTGATTGTCAGTAGCTAGCTCGTAAATCGTTTTATTTCCAACACATCATGTAATTTATTCACAAAGTCATAAAAAAATATGATAATGGTAAATAGTAATTTTGTTTTGAAAGTACTCACCAGATTTAAAAGTGACTTCACTGATAAGTATCCATTCATGTTGAAACTTTAGTTTCATCTTGATATGTTTCGCTGTCCTGTTCTCTAGATCAATATGAATTGTACGAGCATGTTCGGAGACCCTGTCTTGTTTGGGTTCGTAAGAAATAAAGTCTTCTTGCCAACGTTCTCCTTCCAGAGAAAAGTAAACCTCTGCTTCTTTGAACAACTATAATTATAGGAAATCTTATTACATCTGTGTATTGATTATTTAATATGAGAACCGTGAATGGGCAAGGAACGAAATTTTAACATTAGGCAAAAGAAAAGTATATATTTCCCCCCAGCACATTACAATAAAATAATTTGAAAGCAAAAATATAATTCTTATAATATTATTTATCAATTAGTCAAAAAAAAGTGCTCTAATATTAATCTATTTAATTAACTATCAGGTGATAAATCTAGGTGTGACAATAAATATTGTTCAAAATAGATTTCCCCCCTCCCCACACGTAAAAAAACAATTTATATCTATGTTGTTACATTTCCAACCATTTCACATTTCCATCTCTTTTTTTTGTTTCATATTTTATTATTTATATTCTCTGCTACTAGTACTTATTAATATCATAAGAATAATCTGTAAGCTCCTGTTCTTGAAACTTCAATCACCTGTACCTAAATATATGCCACAATCACAAATTAACATGAGTGTATCGCACTACCTGTAAATGTTGACTTGTGTAATGTACATAATAAATTTAAACTGAATCAAATATACTTATGTTGGTCATGCACATGTTGGTGAATTCAACAGATTCTGGAATTTTTTGTGTTACTAATTAAGGTTATATTTTCAGTTGGTTATCTTAAAATAATTTACCTGCACGTCTTTTGTAAACATGTTATTAGTGTGAACGTCCATGAAATGAAAAAGTCTTGGGTCGGTAAAGTTGAATGTTATGTTAATTTCATCATTAGTTAGCATTGTTTTATTCCAACCCACCCATCGGGTACCTGAAATTATAAATTATTGGATGATTCCAAATAAATATAACGATAGAACTTATTTTTTACGAAATTTTTAATACCCCGAGTATCTAGGGGATCTGGTAGTTCGAAGTCATTTGGACCAATGAAGGAATCAGTTATTTGACCAAGTCCATTTATCATGTTGCCGTTGCGCATGATACCATCATATGAGAGATCTTCAAAACGCGCTCCACCAGTCATGGCTTGCATATCTCCTCCTTGAGGGGCTGAATACGCGACGAGAGCCTCTGTAGACGTAATGTAATATTGAATAAACCGCCGTAGGCGGGCTTGATCGCAGAGCCAGAAATTGCCGACAAACATTAAATAAATTTTTCGTAAGGCAAAATCGGTTTAAATACATATATATATAACCATAAAGTAAAAGTATTGAAAAAGGAGTTAAGAACAAATTATCCATCGCAGTGATAATTCGCAGAGCACCATATCCCGGGATATCGCCAGCAATTTAAATATAACGCTTGTTGTACCTACGTTTCCAGCGGCAGCCGTAGATTTCGACACGCATGCAAGCTGTTCGTGGATGTGCGGCGTATGGAAAGAACCTCACTTTTGAAGCAACAAATGGGGCTTCTAATGTAGTCTTTCTCGGTGTATAAGTATTGACATTGCCTGGAATTAGCTGATACCAAAATAAAATTTGTTATTTATTGAAAAACATGAGAATTTACATTCATAAGTGAAAGACGGTAGATTATTCGTTATTTTAATTAAAACAAGTTTCATTGTATCGGTAATTTAAAGTTAGTTATGAAAACAATTTGAATATGATTGTTTGTTAAAATGAAACGTTTGATGTTGGCAAGATTTAAATGAAGTTTGTTTCCTTGATTTCTGACTATGGCGAGTTTTGGTCCCGTCAGTCATGTTGATGTTAAAACGTTATCGTATTTTCCTCTCAAGTTTTGATTAGCCTTACAGGGGTGAGTCTTTGAGCATAATTAACCGCGTTTCGAATTAAATTGGAATACAAAATTAAAACACACCTGAATAAGCTTCCTTTATTACTAAAAAAAATTTATCATCAGTTTAAAACTAAATTATAACTTACACGACTGCCGTTGAAGTCCTTGTATTTGACCCAACGGCTCAAAACGTTCCGCCAGTACTCAACCGAATAACTCTCAACAAACTCTACTCCAACAGAGTTGGCGAACCTGCCCTGTGATTCCGTTGCAGTGATCAGGTATTCATCGTGTAAATCTATTTCCAAGTATTGACGACTTCGAGGGGATATCAAACCATTAGGACACCAAGCTCCACCTCGTATCTCCGTTCTAATTCTATTAAGACAAATAAATAAATATAAATGGATAATTGTTTTCCGCATAATTATATGTTAATATCACAAGTTAAGCATTTCAGAGACTATGAAAATGTGTTTAATTTTGAGAAACATAATTATATGTTCTTTTGCAGATATATATCGCTTTTAATTTGAGAAACGTTTGAGCACTGTAATAGACACGAGTGAAAGCATAAGTAAATAAAATTAGCGCTATATTGCGAGTAAATAGTCTGAGAGGTCTCAGTGCTTCGTCTGTCAACAGAAGGGGTTTTGAGACTGTTGATAGCGACCGTTTCATTTGAATATCTATCTGTAATCTCATTAAGCATACAGCTAACAAAGATGGTAAATTTGGAACTAAAATCAGGTACCTAAGCTAAATGGCTTCTGACCACACACAAAACCATCACGGTGCAAGACGTTGGTGATAAGCAAGCAATGTATCTTTTTGTTTGTGAAGGATTATGTCCTAAAAGCTTACGCAAGATCACAGTCACTTTAAATTCACATGAAAATTTAATTTTCTGTTTCTAAACTCTAACGAGCGTCAAGTTTTCGCTCCATTGTCTCGTGTCAAGCTTGTGGCCCGAACGTGAAACCCTCTGTTGTTTGAGCTAAGTATGAACGTTTTGTGGTCACCGGATTCACAATTATTGTAACTACTCTGCCGTATCATGTTGCTGTGTTATTGTACGACACTGGCTCTTTATATTCCAAATATTGATTTTGCGGCAAATTGAATTAAACTTGCATATTACACTGTATTTAAATTAAACAAAGTTATTTGAAGGAAAAGAACTATTCTCGCTAAAGTAAATAGTTCTAAAAGTAATTTATAAAGAACGAATTTTAATTAAAATTATATCAAATATTCAGTTGGGAAGTTTAACGTTATACTTTTTAAAAGTTTATCAGAGGTACACTGCATTTTATTTCTTTAGGTTTTGGGAGGGGTTATGACATTGCTTTAGGATACATTTCTTGTAGCCATATTGTTTATCGTAAATGTATTTACATCCAGTGACGTTAATCTAAGCGTCGATTTTTATTTTTATGCACTAAATTTTATTATTCGTTAATTATACTAGGCTCGATGGCATTAAATATAACGCTATTAATTGTGCCTTGAACACGGAAAACATATTTTTGTCGTATATTATTTTGGAGTTATGAAATTAAATAACTTGTCATATGTTATATTTTTTACTACATCAGCTTATGTAAATCCACTTCTATGATTTTTATTTCGGAATTTAAATAATACAGTATGTAACTTAATGTTAATAATAAGTTCAGAGTGCTTTCTGCAATTCCATTACTTAATTTTTGAATATAAGATTAATATTCTTATTCTGTATACAACGTATTTCTAAATTTACCTTGAACTTAGTGGAGACACGCTCTGGTCATAACTGGAACTAGCGGCAAGGGACTCATTTGATATCATGCCGTTCTGCATGCCTAGTGGTACTTCACAGCTCCCGATCTCAGCTAAAGAAAATAAACACTGTTTATATCACCCAGAAATTATTAAAATCACTATGTATAATGTATTCGTTTGATATAACTTTTATATTCATCAAAACCATTCCATACAGGAAAAAATGATAAATCTTACAAAAGTATGAATTTTAAAACCTGACACTTTAGAAATATTATTAAAATGATCCTATAAACTTAATTGGTACTTTTTCCAGGTATTTCTGACAGGAAAATCATTAACGATGTTTTCTTAATCGAAATGTTAATAAATAACATTCTCCTTGCCATAGAAGACTAGGGTTAATGTCTTAAATTGTTAGACTGTGTTGTGTCGTCCCTCCTCTCTGATATTTACACAGTGCCAGAGGTAGCTCGAGGGTATCTACTTTGATACAACCAATTAATCTACGTACACACTTTTTATTACCTCTTTTTAAAAGTGCTTTTAAACAGTGGTAAGCTGAGGGTTTAATGTGTACCAACTTTATTTACAATTTGTTTTCATCTTCAACACGTACATGTGTACGCAGAAAAAAAATTACGTTTAGTAATTAGTTAAACTGATGGATGAAAAAAGCATAGCTACTTTAATTTTCACTCTATTGAAACGATTTTTAAAATTAGCTATACCTAACACAATTTTTTTAATAATGCAAAACAGTGGTATGATATTGGATGAGATTTTATTCCATGTCTATAGAATGTTTACTTTAAGGCAAAGCATAAAAAGACGTAAACGTGTTTATCACTACAAAACTAGTTGTTTCTTTTTTGTTGTATAGATTGTTATTGAAAGATATGCTGTGTACATACGCCACCAAAACAGCAGTACAGACACATTTTTTTTTAGTTTATTTAGTTAATGGCTACCCTTAATAAAAAGGCATACAATACATGACGTCAGCGAGGGATAAAAGGAAATTTGTAATTTGTTCTTGTACTTTGTTTTCCTTTTATATAATCCTATAAGTAATTGCTTTCAATGTATTGCACGTACAAATAAGGAATAAATAAAAATCTCTTAATTTTGTCTTTATTCGAAATAATTTAAGGTTAGTGAGGTTGTTTTCACAGTATTATCTTTTTTGTATCAAACTGGTTAAAAATTAATATTACTGTTCGTTACAAGGTTTGAATACGTCCTTATTATCAATAATACATTTTAATGTAGCAGGTGTAGAAAGACTTTGGTTTTCCATTTAAGAAACGCGTACAAATTGAACTGTAAAAATTCTGATTGATTGCGCTGCTTACTTTGATTGATCTGCTTGTAATGTTAGGAAGTAACAGGTGATGTCAATATAAACAAATCGACCGAAACTTGATACTAAGTATAGTTATCTGTACATAAGGTTTACTTAAACACATATTATATGGTTTTAAATATTGCCCATATAAGAAGGGTTTGGGGTTATGTTATTTAAATTTGAAGATTATCGAGGTGTAATTTTTATAGATATAACAATATTTCAATCAAGGGATATTTTTTATATCACATTTTTTAACGTTGTATGTATTTATAGACAATAAAATTAACAGATATTCAGGGAACTTATATACTCTACGTGATACATAATTTGGGTTATGCATCAAAACAATAGTTATCTTGGTATTATAACCTTTCCAAACAAAGTTTTAGTATAAGGTTTAGAACATCCCATGTCTTAATCATACAGACAGACACTTCTAATCCACATAGAGTCGAGTGATATATCACGTGAACAAATTACGTGAAACGTGTGAAACCAGGGAAAAACAATTTATTACGGAGACAAATGAGCAGCGACACCGTTGTCAAGGTGTTTTAATTGTGGCATGGTAATTGTATACAGATGTATATATTGAGGAAATAATTTATTTATACAGTTTTCATTACAGATGATCTTGTAATCTAATTTTTGAATTTAAACTTTTGAACACATATTTTGTTTTTTAATATTATTTATGTTCGAAGTTATAATAGGATTTTAATTTGAATTGGTGTAAAAACTTGAAAAAAATATTTTATAGTATGAGAGGAATTTTTTTACCTGAAATATTTTACATTTAACTCTTATTGTATAACGTCAAAGTTTCCATTAAACGCGGGTTCTGCTTTTACGTTAAAAGCAAAACTCACAAGTCCCAACAAGTATAAAATTGTGGGATCCATATAGCCGAGACAAAATATAATATTTTCAGACCGAAGTTTTGATTACTCTTCTTTACCATGGGATTACTATTCAAAATTTAATTAAATTTTCTCATTTATGTCATATGAATTTATTAATCACATTCCTCTTTATCACAACAATCATCATAAGGAAATACTATTCTGTTAATATCATCTTTGGGATTAAAAAACGTCAACTTAACCGAGAACTTAGGTGCAGAGGCTTTATTAAGGCGAAATTAAAAGATAACCTGACACTGCTGCCCCGTTAAGGGATTCCTCGCAAAATTTTCATTTTAAAACCTTTAAGGATGGTATTTTAGAAATATTGTTAAAATTATTAGTCACTTCTTAAAATAACTTTATTATAAAAGGTTAAAAATTTATAAGTAGTTATGTAGAATTTGTATAGTGGACTTAATAATAATTCTTTAGGTATGTACATATACATTATTAATTTAATTTTAAAATAATCTAAGGGCAAATTAGCTTTAATTTTCAGTGGTCCTTCGGGAAGACTATGTTTTTCTATCTCGTTACTTGAATTTCCCATTACAAAAGAGAATAACTATAAAAAAAAACTGTATTTGGCTTTTTTGAGTACGCTCAAATAGCATAATTAATATTTAATATCCACACCCTGTCTAATACTCTAATTTTAAATTCTGAAGAAATTTAATATTTAAAAGGGGTTGTCCCCTCTAAGGATTCACCAGCTACCAATAAATTTGTTTAAATTAGAATCATACGCCTTTATTTGATGTAGACGGGTGTTTTTCTAGATCACGCTGTTTATAACTATGGAAATTTGTCGGCATTGGAGTATGCGCAACTAAAGCACAGCGCTCTGGTTTGAATTTATTTTGGGGTTCTTGGTAGAGGCCAGCCTTGTACGCCCAGTGGTACATAAATTTTCCGTGGGTACCGCATCGGAACCGCAGTAGCTACAACGATCGCCGTGTCTCATACTCGCTGCAATGCCAAATAAAGTGTTTAGGTATAAATAATAGAGCATATGACGTTCAATTTTGTTTAATTTTTATTTATCCACTTTACAATTACACCTTTTCTTTCTAGATTATTTAATAATCTTAAAACTATTATATTTTTACATTTGCATTTAAGCATTTTTTTGAAAGAAAAATTGAAATACCGTTATTATGTAAAAATTAAATTTAACTATATATCAATTATAAACCAAAATCAAGTAATATCGTCAAAACTGTAGTAGGCTTCCTAACTACACTGTGTTGTTACATTAATTACGTTTTCCCATAAATTTATTTATTTAAAATAACATTTTTAGGAGCCTTTTTAAGAATAATATAATACCAAAAAATCGCTTATTTTAAAAAATTTAAGAGAAAAGAGAAGGCATACATACTGTAAATATTAATTTTTAAATTTGTTTTACTCGTTGCTCTAAAATCCTTCATATTATAGGATTTGCGTCGTAAAATATTAACAGGGAATTAAAGTGTAGTAATAATGAAATGGTACTGAAGGCGTTCGCAGCTAGAGAGTATTTTATGGAGTTATGGCTCACAAAGTATTGAATTGTTAAAACTTGGTTCAAATTGTAAATTATACAAAATTTGTCTCAAACCAAAAGTTTTATTCTTGAGTGTCACGTGAAACAATTCTCTGGGGATTTTATGGTACTTAAGTTCGAAGTTTAGTCGTTAGTTAAGTAATTTAATATTACTGTAATTAAGTTGTATGTAATGATAATACATGCTCTTTTTTTGCGTGACAAGTGTTATGAATGACAAGCCATAAAAGACAACTACTGATTATAGGCTTTGCTTATAAATACAGCCACTGTCAGATTTTTTAAAAAAGAACTATATTTTCGTACATAAATGACATTGTATTATTTTCGTATAAAGTTTTCTTTATTGTACAATAATTCACGTCACAGATGTTTGACATCTACATAGCGATATATTATTTTTCTCAAATATCCTAGTTACCCGGGACGTATAGAATTTCCTAACGTTGAGGTCTCGCAGGTCACTCGAACTGGTTTTGATATTATTTTTGTTGCTTTCGCGGGCGTTAGATAATTACTGGCAATCTTTTAAGAAAAACAAATAAACTTTTAAAATTTGACCTGCCCACCGGATGTATCTCAGTGGATATTTTATTTAACGAGGGAGGATCTATAGTTTGCCAAGGATTAAGTTGCTGATCTTGTGTCAAATATAACCATACGCTGAAAACGTTTTAATTCTTTTACACATATTTCTTAATTTCAGTAGGTGCAATTAAGTTTTACACATCTGCACCGTCCTTAGTGAGTACCTTTTCAATAACAAAGAGCTTAATTAAATAAAATAAAAATTATTTTATGGTTTTAAAACTTATTAACCTTATAGTATAATTTTATATATTAGATATGATAACAATAATAATTTTGGATGTTTACAATTTCTATACTTACAGATTCTTATTAAATAATTTAATTATATAAATTACCCAGTATGGCTACGAAACTTTAAGGTTATTATGTTTATAAAGCCAAGATGAGGAAATGGTTTTTAAATATTCACTTCCTTGCGGCGAAAAAGCTCCACAGATAAAATTTTGGCCAATTTCAAATAAATTATATTTGAGATTCATAAAATAATTAAATTTTTTGTTTATTAATTAGTTGCATTCTTTGTTATAATAAGTTATAATAAATAAAGGTTGGTTGTTATTTTATCATATTAATTTGAATAATGAAATCTAAAAGCAGACACTTTAAAGTATTAAACTTCCATAAGATGCAAAATTTAGGCACCTTTTTAAATATATATTTCAATGGGTGCAATATCACTTTATAAAATAGGCTCTGGTTCGTGTAAAAGGTGTCCTTATATTTAATATCGAAAGGGCTATCGACGTGTTTTTTTTTTATATCATACACCTGCCCGTAAAAGGTTTGAGTCCTGTTACTTTAATTCAATAATATAAATTAAAACTCAAATTAAAAAGCAAGAGTTTTATTTTTATGTTAATTATTCATTTACTTACCTATATTATAACCAATGAAAAAATAAAAAAGTGAAAACTCTCCCTTTCCGTTTATTTCTTTTTTCATTAGTGTGGGCATGCGATCAATCAATTTGCCAATTGTATCTTGTGAAATATTATTTCTTGTAAAGTGTTCCACATATATTGTTGCGCGAAGTGGCATCAGCTGTGCATATTAATAAGATAGACATAATAAGATGTTTAACTAAGTTTTATTTTGTTGAAAAATATAATAATTGTATTAATCTTCAACCAAATAGATCTATATTTTGATGTAACTTCACTAATTCTTTTGCCAGGAATCCTTGGATTTGTCCTAAATCTGCGGGACCAGACTTACTTGACTGTTGGGATAAAATATTCAAGCATCTTATTCAATTGTATTATGCCGAACTAAATTCAGAATTGGCTTTATCTGTCCAAAGAACTTTTTGAAGTTATCTTCGCTAAAAGTAGTTAGTAGCTCTTGGCCTTCACATTAAAACAATCTCGGTATTATACACACAAGTCTTCGACATTATAATTTGTAAAGCAATCAGAATTGTCATCATGCGCAAAATAAGTATAGCAGAATAAGTTTCATTGTTAATTTGGGATATGATTGCATTAAAAATAACTTCATTGTAACAACGACTAACATAGAAAGACTAAGTTAGAAAAGTATAACTCCAAGACAATTCAGGTACTAAACATGTTTTAGGAAGCTAAAAAAATCCATGAAGTTTGATTCCCTTGAACAAAATCAAATTAGTATAGAGTAAGTATTGAAAATGTTACAATCACCCGGTTGGTCTTCGCGCGGCACTTATTGTGGTTTTGGAACAATTATACTTTATAGAATTTTAGATGGTCAAAATAGATCCTTATAATATTTATTTTTCGTATGTTCGATGTTGATTGACTTTTAATCACTGTGATTATTAAACTTTTAGCTGGCGTAATTTAAATTCTTTCTTTTGCCGATGGCTACCATCTCGATGATTTTAAACTTTCCAGTAATATAATGAAATTTATCTAATAAACACCAGCTTTTTCTTCTTGCTAGTTTCACTTTCATGATTTGAATTATTTTCTCTAATAGAGACCTAATAAATGAGGAGGATTAATCAAATACATGCAGTCGTCTTGAAGTGATTTTCATAAATTCTTCAATTTCACAGACTACCCTCATGATTTACTCTATTTTATATGATTGTGAAACTAATTTTTCTGAGGCGCATCTTTCAAAATAAATGAAAATAGGAAATTTTGCATAATCTTATCATACAAAAAAATTATCATTATTGTCAACACGTGTCCATTTTTAAATCAACAAGTAACTTTTCTATCTTAATATTTCAATTACAAACACATTTAGTTCTATATAATCTAGATACAGACTACCTGGTAAATAACGATACATCTAGAGACTTTACAACCTTGCTTGTGAACACAAAATGTGGTCCGTAACGTCGCTCCGCTCGTTTCAGACATTAGGTAGAAATTAATGATGTAGCACGAAGCCTTGCCACTCTGACAGACGAGAAGGAGGTTCATTACATTTCTCCAAATACGAGTCTAGTACAAGAGCACTCGTCTCAAGAAAAGCATTGTCATATTTCTGTCTAAAGTAAGCGAATTTAAGGTCATTATTTGAATCAACTTTCTGGTAATTTGTAAATGAAGATTCAACCTTAATGGAGGTGTTTAATTATTCATATCTCGATCAAGTTAAAAAAAATAGAACTTACATTTCTTCAAGATTATTTTTATTGGAATTCTTGTTGACTTGAGCCAAAATGTAATTTTAGTGTACAGTCAAATTAAATGCCGTACGATAGCTTCAGTTACATTGTCAGCAAGTGTATCAAATAAACTCGAGAATCTAATGTGTTGTATCAATTTTGTGTCATCAATCAATGCTATCAATTTCGAAATTCCAAACGCTTAAACTTTCTGGAATTGGAATGTGTTTGTGTGGTATTTCTGTGATTGCGTTGCATATCATAACCAAATGAAAACATCGTGATAAATACTTCTACTACATTCCATTAAAATTGAATCCTTATTAAATTTTTGATATACGATGCACATGATTTATATTGAACATCATTTTAATAAAACAAAACTATAGTTTTCACATTGTACCTGTTCGCGTACAGCATACATATACAAACATATGCTAATACTAGCGATACATTCCGAGGCTATTTGATTGAACTATGCTGGGAGTTTATACTGGAGTTTAGTCATAATTGATGCAACTATTTGAGAGTAATTGAACACGAGCAATATCATGTGCTGTCTCACAGAAGTAACTTATCTGTGATTTATTACAAGACATAACTTTAAGACAGAAGGTTTGAACTTTTGAAGGGGGTACATAACTACCCTCCTCAGGATTGTAATTGTTTTGTTTATGGCTTCCACTCGCATTGTTTGACTTCACGATGAAAATTAAACCTAAGTGTAATTGTTTATAGTAACATCTACTGCCGACGGGCTAATACCCTTTATGAACGTACAAATTAATTGAATACTATTCACCTTATTTTATACGATTGGAGAAAATATTTCTCCTAATTAAAATCGTTAAACTTATTTCAGTTTGTTTCTTTTATAACAATGTCCGCTAATAATCATAGGTTTATTCAATCGCCGGGTTTGGGGCTACTTTTTGAAATAATTTTTTCATCTTGTCCAAATAATACATTGGGTTATAATTAATTGTCATTTTACTTTAAATTAAGGCTAGCATTTAATGTAATAACATTACAAAATAATAAGGTCAGTAACATTTTACGATATTGCTAAAGTTTTTTATACCTAAAAGCAGCATTTTGTTAAAGTACAGTACTCAAGAGAAATAATTGAAATAACCGCTTTTAGTAATCGATATAATGCCGAGGAAAATGCCCCTGTAAATTTTCTTCATTTCACGATAGAAACTTTCGAAGGGAGACTTAATTTTATCAAATGATTTAAAACATTTTTCGGTGGGTGACTTTCTCGTTACTTCCACGCCGAAGCAGACCCGAAGGCGGTTTTAGGAAATCTGTGAACTTCGGAAACATAAAGTGAATTTGGCTGATAATTGTTATTGTAACATACTTTTTATATTGCGTTTATACAATTAATTAAAATTGTTAGAATTGAATGTTTTGTTTGTGTAATCTTTTGCGTTGCCTTGTTAATTGTATTATTTGTTATATGATAACATGAAAATAACCTTGTGGAGTAGCATGAAATGGCAATAACAAAGTCTATTTTATTTCATTTCAAATAATTTGGTAGGTGTGTACCTGACATGCGCTGACTGACTGATAGAATAACGACCGCAAAACATGAAATTACTATAATAACTAATTTTATGACGCTCTGTAAGAATTTGATATAAAAAGTATACATCTCTTTATATATTTTATTAGACACACGTTATATTAATTTTCATTTAATTAACCTTTTATGAAATATTACTAATGGATTTTGTTTTTCCTGACGTTGATTTAAGTTATCCAATATATATTTATTCGTATTTACGTGGATTGGATGCGATATAGTATCCACAATTTAACTGATATTGAAAAAAGTGATCTGTGGCACGAATCTCATTCAATATAATAGGCCACAAAAATATTACCTAGTATCATTTCTGCTTTATCACTAGTCATTTTTTTAAAAAATCTTGTAGTTTTCATTCAACAACAAAAATATATCTGAAACGTGGTTTTTATATTTTTATGAAATTGGTGTTGATTAGATTATTTTATATGCTCACTGGATGGGCATATTATATTTAGGAAGTATTTTGAGGCATTGAACAAAAGATTTACACATGCACAAAATTCAAAGCAATATTGCTTTCTATCTCTAACGGATATAGAAAGGAATCCTCAATTCAAAGTTACTTGGGTTGTTGGAGACTGTGGTTTTGCTCAGGAATTATGTGAACTGTATTTACTGTCAGATCCTAATAGGAATTGGTTTAAATACTACGATGACAAGAGTTGTACGTAGATATATTATTAGTTAATCAAGTCGAAAATGAGAAACGTTTGCGCTTTACTCTAATGAAATTCAAAAAATGTTCTATATAGACACATAGTTGCTTAGCTATATGTTAAAATATTAACAATTGTTAATGTATCTATTAACCTCTGTACACATATTCTGTCTTTTTCAATATTTTTCCGGTTACTGTATAATAGCTGTCTTAAAAGCTAGATAAATTGTTTTAATAATTTAATCATATTTTGTTAAGATTTGGGTACTATTTAATATAGAGTTTAGTTTGGGCGACAATAAAATATAAAAATAACTTAAATATATAATAATCTTCTCAAATAACAGCTGAATTATTTTTGTTTCAAATGTCATTTCATGCTGTCGTTTTTATCGTACAAGTAAAAGAATAAATATATGTTTCTAATATTTCTTGATGTTATATTCATAACATCCCACGAATTTAACAAATTTAAGAATGGCTATAACATAGTTTTGTTTTGTTCAGTAAGAAATATTAATAAATTATATAATATTTAAACGTTAATTAATAATAATTACTAATATTAAACTTTATTCCGTTAAATCATGCAAGGTTATTTAAGTTTAGGGACTATGCATGCATCATTAGAAAGAAACAAAATGGTCTATGAGTGCGCCAGAATGCGATAGAACTACCTTGCTCTTGCGGACACAATTTGTCACTGTCTCCGCCAATTTCCTCTTGTAACTAGTTTTTTCTTTGCACAGCGTAAATTTAATTTTAGTTCTTAGTTAAACATGTAAAAGGAATCTTTGACACAGTGCTACTTTTAGTAGATCATTTTATTTGTAGTATTAAATTTCTGAGATAAATTTATAAAATACTCCACTAGACATATCGTTTTAAGACGTCAGAATAAGATTATGATTATGAAAAATAACGACATTCTAACATCTAACATCGTGTAAAAGTTCGTATGAGGGAAGGTTTTGTTTTAAATTGCTTCGATAGGTTTTGGTGAAGGACGCCGAAGGGTGAGATGCAAGTGGCGTGAAATAAACGCCTTGTTATTTCTCACCAACCCGCCTTCTTACAGATCTCATCATTGCTGCATGAATAACAACCCGTTAATATTCACCAAACCCATATATTCCACTAAACACTTCGCTATCCGTTGAATATTAGTTTAAAACTTTATATTTATAAAATTTTTATATTCTTGCATAATTTCTCATTAATTCTGCGGCAATCGGATTATAATTAAATATTTTATTTGGCTTACTTTGCCAAATTCCAACTTACAAATAGTGCTTCAAGATAAAATTGATGTTATGCACGATCCTGTTCGAAAATAACAATTGCAATAAGAACATTATTCTTATAGCAATAAGAACTACAACATACATATAAATCTTTATTTAAGCCCCGATTCTACCTTGCCTATTGTGGCAACGAGCCAACTTAACGCCTTGCCTAATACTCTAGGTATTAATTTTCTAAATTTATTAGTTACACTAACTATTCATGATTAAAATACTAGGTTGTGTTATACATAATAGTATTGAGTATTATGTATAACATGGAAAATGCTAATTCAGCTTTAGCAGGAAATAAATAAATCGTTTATTCGTTTTATTGAAATCATTTGGAAGTAAACATATAGCCCCACTTTTCATTATAACAACTTAAATATTAATTTCTGCTTTACGTAGGGTGTATCGTTTCAAGGGCCATTTTCTACATGCCTGTCACGTACAATGGCCGTTTGAGTGGTCATAAAATTACTTTCAATTTAACCACTCATTATTTTTTTTTCTGTATACCTTTCTAACTAATGACTTTTAGAATATAAATACCCTTGCCTTACTCGTTCAATTTTTTAATTTATAAAAATCTTTTTTCTATACATTTCTTATGATATTCAATACTTTAAAGGAAAATCGTGATGTCAACTTAATGTAATTACATGGCGTATTTTTTACTTTTACATGGAGTATCTTTTACTCACGAAGTAAACAAGTTAGAGATAATCGATTGAAGCTTCCGTCATGATAAACATATTTTAATATTTAATAGGAGTTTAAAAAGTAAGCTCAGAAAATTATATAATTATTAGTTACCGTGTAATTTCAAAAAATCTTTTTTAGTCATATCTTATGCTGAATACATCTGGGTGCTCAATATATTGTACTTTAAAAAAAAATTGTACTTTGTATTATAAGTTGACAACTTAATCCTATTTGGGAATATGGACAGAGATAAAAGTGAAGAGAAAAATGAAAAATAGCTTTTTACGTTGGCCCATCTATCTAATAAACATAATATTGGTTCGATACGCGCTCGAGAGGCATGAAATAACTCCCCCTCTCCTGTTGGGGGTTGTTTCACGATTTCTATTCGTTGTGTACTGTTTCATAGCTTGCAAGAAAAACAGGTCTTAGGAAGAGAACTATACAAGAGATAAACGTTTTATTTAAGTGGTTACTTTCTTGCGTCTTTATTTCTACATATCATATTTTAAATAACATAAGTCATTTCAAGGTCTTTTTCTATCTTAGTAGTACTTTGTAGTTATTTAAGCGAACTTAAGTTATTTAACTTTTTAGACGGTATTAAGAAAGTTATATTTACAAAAAAATTATATATATAAATAATAAACTTTAGGTGTCTTTCTCTTTTACATTCAGTGACAATAAAAATGGTTATTGTAATTATTCAATGTTATATTAAATAATCAAAACGTTATCAGGAAGATTAGAACTCTACTTGCTTATAATTTTTTTATTTAAATTTGATCGCATTATACTTTTTTGCTTGCGTGATCATTTAATGAGATTTATACGTGATCGTTTCGAAATGGTTTCCCTATGTAAATTTTTACAATTACAGTGTGATTTGTATCGGTTTTATCATTAAAGTTCGATATTGATTTCAAAAGGACATAATATTTTTTTGAACCAACGACCGCAAGTACTCGTAGTTGACGAACGAATAGTGAAATATATTACAATAAATAATTACTTACTGTGATCGTATGTCCTCGGATCAACAGTGGTGGTAGTAACGGTAGTATGTTCATCTTCATCATCGTACATCTCAGTTGTTGTAGTTGTGGTAGTGGTGGTTGTGGTGCGACGGCGCTTGCCTTGCCGGCGTTCTTGTTTCCTAGTCATCGGTAGTGTAGTTCGTATGGGTAAAGCGGTTGTACGTTCCGGTAATTTAGCAACCACTGATGATCCGCTGCCTGGGCCAGGATCGGCCAAGGCCAGTGCCACCAGTGATACGGCGATCAACCGAATCACCAGTGGCCTGATCGGCCACATCTTGCCTGAAACCACATGTATTATATTAGATTTAATAAAAAGGTATCTACGAGGGACAAAGTACAAGTAACAGTTTTTATTAAAAACTATTTGTACGATTTTTTTATGTATATATGATCAGTATAATAGAAACTTAGTTTATCCTCAAAAAGATCGCTTTCAAAATGAACTATATTAAGTCACCTCGCGCGTTTGTGACGGTGTATGTTTTATGTGTGTATATGGCAGAGTCTATATTTATTTTTCCTTTACAGAGAACCGTATGTAATTCAAATTACGTGATGTTATGAGTGGAATGTATTTGTTTAACCACCTCATTTTGGAACTGTTATTTAAATTAAAACTCTTCTATATGTTTTAAGATTTTTTAAGATGTTTATTATTAAAAAACTTCAAAATTATTTTTTCTATGTAAGTCTACCATGCCCTAAAAGTACGAGGTAAAAATGAGAGGTTTATAAAAATATGAAGATAAACACTGCAATGTAATAAACTAAATAAAAAAACGTATATTTGGCTGTATAGTTACGAAAATGCAGGCAGGCAATAATAACTTTGACAGTTATAACCTCTCAGAATCCTTAGTTTGCCTGAGTTGGCGGTTAACAAACTTTGACACTTCTGGCTTCAAACTATACATAGTCTCCTCTAAATACCAGTAATAAATTATCAATTAATGGATATATCACACTTGGAGCGATTTTGTTGGTTATTTAATAATAAAAAAAAATTGGTTGAACAAGATAAAATTACGTACATATTACATACAGATATTAAATGAAAAAATGAACAAACTCTTTATTAATTAAGCTCATAATAACAAGTGAATGTTAAGAAATAATACATTTAATTAATTACTACATTTAAAGATACTCTATTTAATGGATTTAAAAACTCTAGCGTCGTAAATACTACCTGAAAACTAATAAATTTAATCAAAGCCTCACTCTTATTGCTGCTAGAAAATATCTTTACAAAAACGAAGAAGGCCTGGCACTAATGGAAATCAGTTGCACATTGCCAACAGCGTTCTGTTGAGAGCCTTATTCACGAGTGTGTACTACTTTCAACAGCTGAGAGCGAATAAGAATTAAGTACCTGTACTAGCATTGTACCGACATCTCGACCACCTGTATTGGTTTAATATTATTCCGTGTTAACTAATTTTGATTTTAAAAGAAAATAACATTAGTATATTTTTATCTCGATTTTCAGTAATTACAATTAGATATTATATACAGATTTTTGTGTTAACGAAATCTTTTAACCTATTTTCAATGTAAGTAAAATACGCATTGTCATGAAATGTTTAAATTCGTAATTGACACTTGCTGATATATCAATTATGGTGGCTTGTGATAAAAATATACGCGAGTATGAAACAGAATAAAACAGTATTTGATACTTTATTCATAAATTGATCAATCGAACTTCAGCGAGACAAGTTGGAAATAGACTTACTGTTTTCAATTCTAGATAATTTGTTTTGATGTAATTTTTCTTCATCGGAGGATTTTGTGTTTTAATTTCATAAATAAACTGGTTTGAAATTGAAAAAATCGAATGAGATCTAAGATTTTCGCGAGTTTTATTCATTTAAATGAAACCAATATTTTTCGCAGACGAGATCTCGTCTGCCCGTGATCACGGTTGCTGTCAAGTAACCGAAACGTTGGGAGTATATGTTTTTTCAACAAAAAATAAATCACGCGTAGTTTATCCGAAAAACATTGGTTTCATTTAATTTAAAAAATCCTTTTATAATATCCCTTATATATAGTGTATTTTTTTTTTGCTTTCTTGATTAATAGTTATATTAATTTCTACATAAATACAATTCTAAAACAATATTATACTAAAAGGTTATAAATAGAATAAAATATAAATTGATATATGCATAAAATATTAATACAGAAAGTTTGCAATGATAGAAAGCTATATACTAAGTTTCACGTGCCTGCCGTACCAGGACACCCCTTTCTCGATTTATGACCTCACCGTGCATTTGAATAACTTTACTATAAAAATAGGCGTTCTGCGGCTCCAAACTTTTGTAATAAAATGCAAATGGCGACATTGGTGATGCCAAGTTTCAACATTATGCACTGTATATGTCGTATTTAGATGCTTAACCTTATTTTTTTTTTAATTTCTTATTATCGATTTTTTTTTATAAAGTTTATTTCTGACAGTCTAGATCATAGTCTAAGTTATAGCAGGTCATATTGTACCTAAACATTTTAATTAACTTTTTAAAATTTAGATTTATGAAAAATAAATCAGAAGAAACCATATTGTTTGCTCATTGAACTAATTTAAGAAATAACGAGTCAAGGGGACCGTTCGTCTGGCTTATGTTAATCTTCCCTTTTTGGTTTAATTGGAATTAATTTTCAATATTTGTTTTATAAAAATACCTTAGGTGAAAGTATTGTTTCAGTATTGCCAGGTTATCAATAGTTGAGACTTGACCTTTTTTTAGTTTGTAATTTCTTAAGAGACTTATAAACTAATTAAGAGAATCTTTTAATTTTTTAAATGACCTAATTATAAATTAGGAAAGTAATTACTATTAAATAATAGATCTTAATATGCTGGCTTAAAGGGGTTTTGCGGTTTTTTAAACGTTGTCTTAAATAGATAGAGTTATTACTAATGTAGATAAGGCATCTACAATAAATGTGAAACAAGATACACAATGCTTACATTATAAAAATCAATCATTAAATAATTTTTAGAGAGATGCGGTAATATCAATAATTTTACTATTGAGTTCCATAGACTTATTATACTAAAATCTATCAAGTCATTATTAAATTCATAGGCCTTAGCCTATTATGTACATAATACAGTACTATTGGCATGAGATAAATTACAAGCTTCCGATATATAATCTGCTTAGATGTAATCGGATAGCAACGGGCAAATTATATTTTTATATGAATAGTTTCTTGAGGTTTTAAAAATCACTTAAACACTTTATCGATAGGATGTCGTCATTGATATAAACACACGATATCAATAGATAACTATTTTTCATAACCAATTAATAACAAAATGATTACTTAAATAAAAGTCATAATGTTTTAATGGATGTTAATTCTTAGTTAATTAGTTTAATATAAAAAGATCATTTATTCTTATTTTACATGAATGTTCTAATTTTGAATTGGATACAAATCAGATCTATTGTAGTTATTAGTTTTCATCCGAAGAATTTCTTAACCGAATTCACCTTTTATAAATAACACAGTGTTGAGACTTTTTCCGCCCTTATCCAGTGTAATTTAAGATCAATACCTTTTTCAGCATACGAAAGCCTTTTTAAAACGAAATTCATTGTTACTTTTTAAAAAAGATGTTTTAAAAACAATGTATGTTTAAATTAAAAATTGAGATCAAAGTTAAATTGAAAAAGTTCTACATAGTACATATTTCAAGAACGTGACGTTTAACTCATTTGGCTATGTATTGTATGTCCGTACAGTTTGAAGCAACTATTTACGCCTTTTGGAACACGACAAAGGTTGCTTTGGGTTTTTGTTAGGTACTTGCAGGAATTTTACACAAATGCTTTTGTCGTAAAAAGTAATAAGCTGAAAGTGTAGCATCCGCGTGCCATAAACAATTTTAGAAAGTTTCGTTCTGCATGGGTAGTCATTGCGCAGTTATTTAAATAGAATTAATGTTAAATTCTAAAAAGTATTTGATGAAAATTTATTTCTTGTTTTTAAAGAAGGAACTAGAAACATTTTTAGTGTAACTTTAGTTATATCAGGCTTATAATATTTTACTCAGATCTTTTTTTATTTGGTAGTGTGTAAATATCAAATATATAAATTACATACGCGAAGTTTTATTTGTAATTATTATTAGGAATATTACTTGACAACGACATTTAACGAATTCCAGCTTTCATTAAACATATTCCTTGTTACTGTTTAAACTTTCGATGAAGTTTGTCAAGGCTGTGTTTAAAAAGGTTTAACCGTACAGTCTGTAATTGGCTCACTGTGACAACTCTACTCTGATGTGGTTTTAAAAGCAATCCTTAATTTGTACTCCCAAATTCAAAAGGAAGTGTGAGAAATTTTTCACAACATTATACTTATAAAGTAACGAGATTTTATCTTTTTCTATATGGGAACCATGAATTTTAAAACAAGTAAGACAATAACAATAAAATAAAATAAATGATAATTCTATATCGGCTAATTCTTTGTCAAATTTATCTCACGAAAGTGAATTCTTTTTTTTTATTTTCTTAAGTCACGATATAAAAAAACTTCATCCATTTCATGGAAAATATTTGTGTTGACTGCTATATAAACAGTGAAAGATTCCACTGCGCTTTCACATTTGCATGTCTCAAATAGCGTAAACTCAATTTTAATTCGAATACCTAAGAATGATCCTCGAAATTGGATCGAGATTTCGGAATTTTTAGAACGAACTGAGCTAGAGCGAGGTAACCTAATTTTATGGAACGCCTTCAGAATGGCATCGTCTCGTAGTGTCGTGATGCTTTGCGAAAACGATTAGATTCGATCGAATGTTGGAAAATTGGTATTACTACGACAGCCAACAATCTGTCGTCATCGTGTCGACGATCTTTCAATAATATACGGTTCACCCGTTAGAACATATTATTGTGATTGTTCACCAATTCAATTTCAAATATTTCTGTAACAGAACACATACGAAAATAATGGAAAGGATACATTAATTGTAATGTTATATAATTCATAAACTTAGCACGACTTTATGATTCGCTTTAAAATCCTTGTTTATCTATTCACAACAGTTGTATTATATCCAAGTGACTGAACGCGAAAGATTGACACTGCGCTTAAATAACGCCCTCGTTGCGTTTTATTTAACACATTGAAGTGCAATGTAGCGGGAATTTTCAAAGCTTTTTGAGTGGAGAAAACAGGATTTGAACTCGGAAGGTGTGATGGAGATAGCGTGCTTGGTGAACATGCAGCGAATGTATTCGAGTGACATAAAGCGGAAGATTTTCCTTATTTTCATGGAGGTTCCTATTTTCCCCAGCGTCGTCCACATGGAATACGAACTGTACGTACATGGTTTTTAACTTACCTGAAACTCTTTTCGGTGTGTCAGCATTTTAATGCAGTCATTGAATAAAAAATTGAGAGAATTCATCTTGGAATTATTTAGTTTTTAAAAAGCAGTACATTGTTACTTTATTTCTTATGATGGCATTAAAAATGGTGCTTTTTATAAACATATCATACATTCAGTGTTTACTATTGATTTCTATAATATTCTAATTAAACATGTAACTGCATGATAGGAATTTGTAATTTTGTTCGTTATCTTTATTTATAAAAAAGTTTTTGTCAATAGTGATAAACCATCTAATATAAAATTTTCAGCGTTCTAAATAAATTTTTGACTTTAACTCTTACTAATTTGAGTAAGATATTTGCAACGTGAAAATTTATTCATTAACTCACTTAAAATTAAATTTAACTTGCGTTATTCAATAATCATTTTCTATAAAAGTTTTTGAAGGTGCAGAAATTTAAATGTATTTTAGTGGATTATTCATTTGAAAATCCGTGTTTTATCAAATTTTCGAAGTAACATCAAAATTTATTTTCTTTTATTAGACATAAATTATTCCCCATTTTACAATACACAAACATATTAACAAATAAAATTTGAGTAGATTCTTTAGAAAAGCACGTCAGAATGTAATATGCTCGAGATAAAAAGACGAGTATTAAAACAAAGTTTTTGCTTTAAAAGTTTGCGACTTTACATTGCGAGAAACGTATCTGCATGTAAACTGAAAACAGTAATCCATGAACTTTTCATATGTTCTCGACAGACTTGGTTTTAACTTTCTGGGAAAACTTCGTTAGGAATGTAAGCTTGTATATTTTGTTTTGTAATTACAAATGAAACAGAATTTAGCAAAATTAACACTCAATAGTGTTCAACCACTAGGAGTTGCAATGACATTAGTGATAATTACAGACTGCAAGTTAGTGTCACTTCAATTAAACACGATATTAACATTGTTAGAATCTTAATTTGTGTTTCCATTTTATTCAAATCAATGTTTTAAAAATATTAACCCCGTATTTTTTAATATTAAATTAATCTACAGAAAAAGTTTTGTAAAGAAATATATATTAATATTAGCAGATAAAGTTCATAAGCTATTCTAAAAAGAAATGGTACATGTATCAAAGAATGGCGTCAAAATGGTATCATCAATATGATGAGACTCATCAAGGCAGCGCGCGCCAAATCCTTTTCGTCGAATTCATTAATTTAGTTAATGAGCTAAACGTATAATGAACCTTTGTTGCGCTTGCCAGCCTCCGAAAGCCATTGTTTTGTTGCTATGAAATTTGCACGGTTGTCTTGTTCAATTGTTGATCTTCTGTTACGATGGTTTTTAAAATGCTATTTAATGTTATTATTGTAGGCACTTTTGTATGTTTGACTTTGTTTTATCATCGCGCTATTATTTTTCTTACCGTTGAGGTAATCAGTATACATTTGGAGGTTTTATTTTAATGAAATAATGTATTGTAATAAATATAATCGATTTAATAGTCATAACAATGATCGAAGTTAGAAATAATCTAATCCGAGTTATTTCGTGCCTGGTTTTTTTTTCTTTGATATCCTCATACTTAGTAAAATACTTACTTTCTTATTTCCTTTAAATTAATTTTATTTTAAAAAATTTTAGCAATCATTTTAATTGTTTTATTTTTCGGAGTTTAAATAAAGCCGTTCTTTTAAATAATGTTTATGAAATATTGCAAAAGTGAATTGGACGATTCCACTTGGAGTTTGGATCGCGTCTTATTGAATTATAGCTCGGTGGTACGTGACCGAACGTGGCCCGCGATCGGGCCATCGTGTCTCAATGTTTGCTCAACTCTCCTACATGGGCTGACTTTAATCGATTCTTGAATGATTCTTATCGTGTGCTCGCCGAACAGCGAGTGCGTGCTTTCATTCTTCTAAGTTTTCTCTTTAATTCAACAAATATAAACTTTCTCACGGTACCACATATTATTTTACAGATGATTTATCGTATTCATTTTAAATTTGATATTGTGTATGGCAATTATAATCATTTTCATTTAAACATTTCCCATTGTCTTTAAGTTAATTCAATTATGTGTTAATAAAGTTTGCAACATTATACACTTTAATAGAAATGAGATCAACATAATAAATTCATTTTCATATAACAAAATTTTATACCGTATTCACCGCACTGTAACCTTGATAATAGACGAAAAGTAAAATGAATAATCTGTAGAATTTAATTTTACGATGGCCCTTCACCTATTCAGACATGAGACACAATAAATGAAAGGGTTTCTTTTCAGGCACCTCGACTCTAAAAAATTGAGGTAATGGAACGTGAATAACAATTCGGCCCTCATGCAGGAAGGGTAAGGGGAGAGGAGGTTGAAGTGGAAGGTGGGCAGGGAGAGATTGATGATGCCCGTTTGTAGCATCTGTCGTTTAAGTGAACATCGATTATTATAGATACACCTTCTTATTTCTTTGTTTGGAAAGTTACTTCTGCCTGATGTTAACATAATTTTAGGCTTGATATATGAACATATTTATTACCACGTACACATTCCTATTTTAGTTCAGTTCTGTTCTGCCAAGAAATTTCATTGCAATTAGAATATTTTTTTAAAAGTGCCTGTATTATATTTTTCAATTACAATAAATCTTAATGAAAGGTAGGTCTAAGATACAGTATGATAAAATGTATGGTACTCTAAAATCCTTTGAAAGAAATCATCACGGAAGTTATTTTTAAGGCTATTGTAATATATACAACATATGAGGTAAAATTTTATTTAAGGTTATAGTTATGGTAATGCTTGAAGGAAACTGTTTTAAAGTTTATATTATCCCCTGTAAGTCAATATTCTAAAAGGTAAAGTTAATTTCCATCCATCCATTTATAGTTAGGGAGTGTTTTAAAGATAGCTGTTTTTTGCTATTTGGTACACAACTCTTTATTTTTCTAGTCACATACCTACGATGAGAACGAGGGTTGGCATGAAGGTGAGTTTTGGAGAAAAAGGTAGCAGTTTTTAATATACAAATTATATTAATTAAAAATACGTGTAAATTTGTCATTTGTTTATTATAACTTAAATTTATTCTTATTATTATTTTAAAAACATATCAGATTTACGTGATCCCTTTTTGTTCACTTTCGATGATGAAAAAATTACATTATGGCGAGCTTGGTATTAACAGATCGATAACATAAATAGTGTTAGAGAGGTGTCGGATCAACGCAAAGATAATACTCTAGTGTGTATAAAATTTAAAGATCGTGTTAATGCGTCTCGCATACGAGCTTTCAAAAAAAAAAATTGATTCACTGTCAAAGTCAAATTATTTTAAATTTATTGAATGAGGCACATTTATAAGCTGAACTGAGTTCACACGCTTATTTTGATAGGTCAATATGCTACAACTGTGAAGAGGCAGCAAACGTCGCAATTATTAAAATTAAATTAGATTACATATATTTTATTACCAGTTATAATCTTTTTATATGATATTTTTTATCAATAAGATGTAGAGTTTTTCTGTGAAATTCTTTATATTTTTCATAGTTGAAAGGAGGAAACAAAGTCGTCTAGCTAGATTTTCCATTTCCATATTATTTTTGATATTTGCGCTGTGCAGTAAATGAAAACTAAAAGGATTATAAATTATGAAAATTATATTATACTGTAGACGAATTATCTTATAATTAATTGTTTCATATAGGTCAATGTATTTTTCCTTCCCTGTACTATTTAATTGTAATTGGAAACAGAGATTGCAATGACAGCTCCCCACGGCTTCTTTCTTTTAGCCAAGAGTTTTTCAACGTTTCTATTTAATTGTTTCTATTTGAAACAACATTTACATCGTTCAAAGAAACAACCTCTTTAATGTATTTTTTCTTACCTGTTATTTGATTCTCTCTTTAGTCGATAGTAAATATAGAGAATGATTGTATTTTTGTTAAAAGATTTAAAAAGACGGAAATTCTATATAACTCTTGAACAATAATTTAAATGGAATATGTAGTAGTAATTACGTAACGTAATAAAACTATATATATATATATATATA
>DVQP01000240.1:0-27512 GCA_018231745.1 Danaus eresimus
GGATTGTCGATGAACAGGACAGAGTTTTCTTGTTTCGACTATAAGGTGTAAAATACTTTCTTACACAAAATGGAGTGGAATGATGAATACAATATATGATGAAGACATGGAGGTAAATAAGATTGTTCAAATACTACATTCGCTTGGTAACGTCATATGTTTGTGTACCGAGCCGTTGATAGGTAATACGAAACATTCGTTATTTGTGACAGAAAATGCTTACAAAGCAGTAAGAGGCTAGGTACGACTCGTAACCTGAGAGAGATAATTAAAAAAAATGTATAGGTAAAATATCAAAACTACTCAGAGGTATGCAAATAGAGGTCATGGAACATTGTTGACGGATTGAGCAATAATCAGAGCTGAAGACAAGTTGTCATCTCGTACTAATCTTAATCTACTCGACTTTTATAAATGATAAGTTTTAAAGGGTTACAGCTTGTTCTAAACCTCATGATAAATTGAAGTTTCTAAATCAATTCATATTATGTAAAGTAGCAAATAAAATTCCCATAAAAACTTCACTTGCTGTTAATGACTTGACTTCAACGTTTAAAGAACTGTATTGTAGTCAATGGACGCCGCTTTGAGTAAGCGCTACATATTTTAGCTAGTATAGTTCTATGTCAATTTACTAAACTACTTCACTTTTTAAATCAATCTACATAACCCTGACGTTTCGGTTTCTGAGCAGGCACCTGGACCACGGGCTGCCGAAAACATGCTATTATAGTTGTAAAGGTTGTGTTCAAAGTAAAATATAGTATTTTTTAGTAGCATTTTTATGGTACGACATAAATATGCAACAATCCTTTTATAACTATTTAAAAACTGTGCTGAATACACGTAAGATTCATACAGGTACAACTATATTCGCCACGAGTAGAAGTCTTAAGTAGTCATCGAAAATAATTCAAAGATAAGGGTATCTTTGAATTATTTTCGATTCCGTTCAAAAAATAATGAAATTCTAAAATATTATTCGTACAAAGTGCCCAATTCGTCAGAACCCGTCGCCCGTGAATCGACAACTGCTGATAGACTTTCATTATTGAATCTTCAATCAAGCGCCGCATCATCAAAGCGTCGTATATCAAGTGAACAACTCAAACCCGACATAAATAAACTATTTATAATACAATCGTGTCATTTACAAATAAATTTATGAATTGTACGTTTCGTACCAAAGTATTTAAATGCAACAATAAAGCAGCGTCGTTAATGTTCTTTCTGTTTGTGTAAAAAATAAAGTATGAATACTGCGGCTCTTCTTATTAACTTATATAATTGAAGATAACAAGTCACTAGTTTCCTTAACAGTATCCCGACAAGGAACAGTTCCGGCAGTGTCTGATGGAATACAAGTTCCTTAGAAGCAACAATTTTCCTCTCAACAACTAAAGTTTGTCTAATATGAATAGTAATGAATGAATTAATAAATAAAATAATATTTGTATGTACTTCCTACAAAAAGCAGTCCGCGCTAGTTTAGGCTAAAGGTATTGGTAGCCTTAGATGATGAATTTAATAGTCGTTTTCTGTAAAGCTGCTTATCTGTTCCGAGAGTAAAGATATGTATAAAAATAGTGTATAAAAAATAATCCGAATAGTAAACGTGTACATATATATATATTTTTGTGTCTAAAATATTCTCATGGTAATAATAAATTAATTACGTTTTGTGTAGATTCTGTAAACAGATGTTTTAAATGTTTTCCTTTTTAAGTTGTATTTATTGTTGCTTTACACGAAAAACAAAAAGTATTTTATTATGAAGTTGCAAAATATTCAGAAACTTTTATGAGTTCGAAACGACTTCAATGCACGTTTTGAATAAAAGCGGCCGTCTTAATAACAAAGATGTTTTAAAAAGAAAGTTGAGATTATTAAAACAAAAAATAACTTGTTTGTCCTCAATGAATACTTTATATGCTTTCAGTTTTGGAAAGTTACAATGAACATCAGAATACTTTTATCACTCGTTGTAAGAGACGCGACGACGCACCTCCTGCTATATGTAAAGTGTCATTTTATGTTTAATATAAATTAAAACTTGACTATTTGTTTTCAAAGCACAGATGACTTTATCAGGAATTAGATTTTAAATATAGTTGGGGGTTTAAACTTTAAAAAAT
Organism: Danaus eresimus; assembly: GCA_018231745.1. Classification (NCBI taxonomy): domain Eukaryota; kingdom Metazoa; phylum Arthropoda; class Insecta; order Lepidoptera; family Nymphalidae; genus Danaus; species Danaus eresimus. The sequence goes on from DVQP01000240.1 coordinate 2,136, forward strand.
CTGAGGCCTTAACATTATTTGCATGAGAATTATTATTTTGATTTATAATAACTTACTTAATTATTAATATATTATTATCTTATTTGTTTGTCTTTTATAAAAAGTACTTAATTATTAATATATTTCTCAGAGATAATAACGACAATCTTGGCAGTTTTAATATTAGGATTTATTTTCATTTAAGGTAAACATGTTTTGTTTTTTCGTTAATAGATTTTTGTTCTGTTTGCATTTTTTTACGTACGATTTGAAACAGACATGTCATTGATAATGTTATGTGCTTTTCTTTGTATATAGAGCAATCAAATAAAGTTAATCTAACAAGTTTTCAGTACATAATTAAATTACACTGTGGTTGACGGTTTTCTTCGCCATTTATACAACACTTCACCCGACGTTTCTGATGTTTAACAGAAACCGTGATCAAAGCAGGCGAGATGAAAGTGTGTTTTTTGTCATCTAATGCCACTGGATTGTCAATTGTATTCTTACACTGGTGTCCTTGCTGCGTGACTATTTTTAATGCTCGAAAAATGTCCTTCGATCATTGTACTAATGGTCACACACTGAAGCTAGAGTCACAGACGAGTTTGTGTACACCAACTTATTTTAAGGGATTGGTACTCGTAATTTATCTTAAGAATAGACTTACTCCTTATGTGGTTTATAGAGTCGTATTGTTTTGATGGAAACCGGCTTGAATATGTTGCCTGAAAGTAATTAACTTCACATATGATAATGTAGCACGTTGTCGTTCAACCGTGGGTTGCCTCAAATAGTTTTTGCTACTTTGGTGAAGCACGCTTAGTTTATTGTGGTAAAAACATTCTTTACATGCTACAGGTTAGCCTCTAGATGTTTAGCATCCAAAAGGTGTTGGGCCCTAAAAATAAAGATTTGTCAATGGGAGCTAACTAGTAAGGGGGTGGTGTTATTTCCCATTGTTATACCTCTCTGTATGTCTGGATTTTGTATAGATAGTATGTTTCAAGGTATTGTCAGGACTCCTAATGACAATTATATTACCAAAAGGTAAAGAATAATTTTGTCATCTATTTAAATATTGAATTGAATCTTAATTGAATCTTATTTTAATTAAATTGAATCTTAATTAATAGAATTAATAAAGGAAAATATTTTTTTTTTTGGGCACACACCATTTATATAACAAGGGTTTGGTTGGAGGAGACATAGGCTTCTATGAGTAAATACTGGTTTGTAACATTCATTCTTCCACATAAGGTAGCCAAATGTTTAACAATATCAAAGTCATTCTGCATATTCTACAAGTTTATGATTATGCCTTACTTTTCTTTTCACAACGTCAATGGAGCCAACAACAGCTAAACTAGTAAATAATGACTAGAAATCGAAACTGATAATTCGTCAATTTAAGATGTTTAATGATATCAAGCTGTTAGGAATCCCTAACAAACGATTTGGTATATCCTCAAGTTGGAGACAGAGTGCTTAGAGTAAGTTAGGTCGCTATACATGTAGGTTAATGAATCAGGCTCGTGATAGGGAATAAGGGAAGATCTAGTTGGTGGTTCTTAGATAACCGATATCGTGGTAGGTGGTTGTGCACATGTTGGTGCGATTTTTATTTCTGTAACTGCTCTGTATATCGGTTCTTTGTAATTTTTTTCTATAAGTGTAACTATTTTCGTAAATTTCTATTATTTTGTTATCATATTTTTTACCATCTTTACAGTCCTGTTCCCTTTATCTGCACTGAAGATAGTAAGGTTTAGATTGTTTCCAAGATGTTTATTTGTAACAGAGCTCCCTCACAGAAATTCCTCACGACAGATATTTCGAGGGGCATTATATTTCAGCACAGATACATGACATCCTGACGGATTGCTTACGGCTCATCTTCGGTGACGTGATTGACGTGGAAAAAATTCCTTAACGTTCCTGATAAAGTCTTTGATCGGTATTTTGGATGTAATGTAATCTAAAGGCATAAAAGTTCAGCCCTTTCTTTAGGATTTCGAAGATATAATAATGTTTTGACAGATTAACAGCAGTGTCCAGTGTGTGTGTTGCCCGACTTAAATATATACTGTAACTGTCTGCATTACTACTATTGAATTTAATTTTTACATGAAACAAAACAAAGTGAAATAATTTATATATAACTCTATAGTTATATATGCTTCTCCGATATATACTTGCTTCTGCTATCTGAAGCAGTTATATATCGGACGGGTAAAGGTATCGTAATGAGTGTTTAATGTCATATTTTATTACCGATCCTAAATAGTTCGCCATCTTAGGCAGGTGGAGATTTTTTTTCTATTAATATTTCAGCCATAATTAAATCATAGTGTATTTTGTTTGGTATAAAACAACAAAACCAGAGTTCTGCGAGACGTCACCATGTGTCCACTTCCTTAGTACTGTTCGTCACTTTACTGAACATTTGTGATTATATAATGTTTTCCTGGTGTAAACGTATTAAAACTCTTTAATATTCTGAATATATAACATGATATATCACATTCTGTAAATAGTTACTACACTCTAAACTTCCAAGCTGTATATATATATTATACAACAAAGTTTAACTGTCAATCAACCGACTTACGTTTTGACGTCTAGTGAGAGTCGATTCCAAATTCACAGATGATTAAATATTCCGTTTCAGACTCGTGCTATGAATTGATTCTGTCATATCATATCATATCATATGATGCCATTTTAAACTATTACATAAATCAAGCTCGACTGACTCTATGCCGTATGAATTAAATCTTTGACGCATTCACATATTTACGTATTTGAATATTTTCAAAGATTGTGAGGAGTTCGAATTATATGTGAATGAAAACTATTCTGAATGACTTAGAAATGAACAGAAGCATAAAAATGATTATTGTTAGGGGTCAGATATATTGAAGTGAAAACTTTAATTTATACTACATATAAAGTTACTATATATTTATGAGTTAAACCATTATTTTCCTTTTGTGGTGATATCTTTCTAGAAAAACTATTTTTTATAGATATAATACTGTGGCTACCAAACATACGTAAGACGAAACTTCTCAGCATTCCATGGATTCACCGTGCGGGTGTCGGGTCCATCGAGTTTCATATAAAGGAGCCTGGGACTTGCGACAAAGATCTAGGTTTGAGGAGCCCGGATCTCTTCTCCCTACCAAACCAAATTTGAAACGTCTACTGGGGCTACCTTCGGAGCACCTTCCAACAATGAACTAATGTCAGTACTGGACAAGCCCAAGTATTTTAGTAAACTGTAGAGAGATTTAGCTGTTATATTCGTTGCTACCACTTCTATCGCGTACAAACTTATGACGAAACTTTCCTTAGTGAGTTCGTTAGTGAGCTCGTAATACTTGTTGACCTTGATGGCATGGTCTGTGGTGATTCTGGTTTCCGTCAGCTTTATTAACATATCGCGGTTTAAAATTTCCGAATAAAGAAATATATCTGGGCTGGATGCCGACTTAAAAATATCCTCTGGGATTGTATATCGACTCTTATACGTATTCATCATTAGAGTCGAAACCGGAGCCACTTAATGGTAGTAACCATACATTGGTGTAATAAATCTTAATCGGAAAGAAATACGAAGGAATTTTATATTTCATTTAACACCGTATTTTGGGGGCAAAAGCTATACTACGCCGCCGCGAGGAGACTAGTGTAACAATAACTAACATAAGAAAAAAACTTTAACCACAGACTAATCTATCAAACAGCAAGGCGTTGCATCAACTCTCGAGCCAACTTGCTAGCTCGTAGTCACTGGTAAAAGAAAGGCAACTATTTAGAGGGAAAGAGTTTTTATGCTAGGAGACTTTACGTATCAAGTGCCTTCGTACCTTCGCGCCATTGTCGGGGACTACCTGCAGGACAGGATGATTCCCTATGAGAGCGCTGAGGGCCGCGTCGAGTCGTAAAGGGTAGCGGCAGGAATACCCCAGGGTTCCGTATTAGGTCCTCTATTATGGAACCTGGGATACAATTGGGTTCTACGGGGAACGATGCCGCCGCGCTTGTCATGTCATCTGCTTTGCGGATGACACGCTGGTCATGGCGGCGAGGCAAGGTTTTGACGAGGCGGTCCACCTTGCGTCAATTGGCACCTCCCTGGTAGTTGGGAGCATTCACGTCCTGGGTCTGGAAGTGGCCCTCAATAAGACGACAACCATCTCCTTCCATGCTCCTCGACGCAGAGCCCATCTAGAGCTCCAAGACATGGTAGAGGGCGTACAAATTTCAGTCGACGTGCATGCGATAACCTCGGCCTTACTTTGGGCTCCCGGTGGAGCTTCAAGGATCATTTTAAACCCCTCGCTCCACGGCATTGCGCTGTCGCAACCGGACTCGGACGACTCCTGGGCCCAGGGCCTGGTGCAAAGTATCGTCGGCTTTTTCACGGGGTGATACGGTCAATGGCACTGTACGGAGCACCGGTGTGAGCTGAGAGCCTCAAACCCTGCACGGGAGCCCTTCTACTCAGGCCGCAAAGAATAATTGCGACCAGAGCTGTGCGGGCATATCGCACAGTTAGCCACGAGGCGGCCTGCGTACTAGAGGCCACGCCTCCTTTTGACGTCGATGCACTTGTGCTTGCGGAGGTGTATCGGCACAGAGTCGAGGCGTGACGAGACAGCGGGGTGAAGAGCCTGTTCTTGAAGACATAGAGCAGGCCCGAATCGAGGTGCGGAGAGAGGCCCTACACCGTTGGAAGAAGGCACTTGCTAACCCCACCGCAGGTCACCGGACGATAACCGCGTTTCGTCCGGTGTTAGAGGGGCGGGTTGGGCGCCATTGGGGTAGCCTTACCTTCCGCCTGGTGTAAATTCTAACCGGACATGGTTGTTTCGGCCACCACCTGCACCGGGTCCCCAGAAGGGAAGAAACGCCTCAGTGTCATCACTGCGGGGATTCCGACGTTACTTCCGACCACACTATGTTAGTGTGTCCGGCGTGGCAAAATGACCGCCGTGCATTCACTGCGGCGCTCGGCGGGAGGATCCTCTCGCTTCCAAATTTGGTCGAGGCCATGATTGGTAGCGATGAGGGTTGGGAGGCTGCTTCTTGCTTCGCCGAAGCAGTTATGTCAGCGAAGGAAGTTTTGGAGAGGGAGCGGGAGGAAGATGCTCTAGCCGCTTCCATTCGGCGTAGACGTACGGGTCGGAGGAGAAGGGTTAATCCGTAAACCTTTCCGAAAGCCTTTCTTCGACGACTAGGAGGTTCGCCAGCTTGCGTCAAATGTCACTGACGCAGGCATTGCACCTGGTCACCACTTTATGAGATTATCTCGGCCTTCTCGGGTAATCGTCCATCGGCGCGGTAGTCCGGCCTAGTAGCCGGGCGGCCGGGGTTGTATATATGGTATATGTTAGAAGGTAGGCACGTATGTTACTCGCACCAAATTGATTAAAACCTAGAGCCGATGTTTTACTGATCTTTTTTAGATAAATTCCGACTTGATTAGTTTTCCCTCGTGGGTCGTAGTTTATATACAATTCACGGGTCGAAATTAATCTTGTCTATTTGATATCACTACAATTTGTTCTTTTATTTTTGTATGAAATTGCTCTGACCTGAGTATAATCAAATCTGTACAGACATATTTCTGAAAATTTTATACAAATAATTTAAGGTTTTGGGAAGTTTCCCTTAGAGAGGTTCACACGGTCTTTTGTAAATCTTTGTATTATTCTGCAATCCTATATGTTTGTTGTTCTGTTGTTTCGTATTATTTATGTTAAACAATTATCTCTGTTCAAAGGCAGATACAATATAAACTCCGGTAGGTTTTGTTTCGTAATGTAAAACAAAAGACGATTTTCTCCTTTACGATATGATTAGAATTAGTGTAACAAAAATATCAATTAAAAAGTTTTCTAGTTATGTTAAATTTATTTTATTGTTATTCATAATTTTTATACATTTCTGTCATTGTTTGGTAATAATAATTATTATTTATTGGATAAATGTAATAAACGCTACGAAGCAAAGTCCGAGTACATTAATAAATAATATAGAGACCACAGCTGTCAACAGCACGTCGCTCTGATACAATTATCGCTTCTTGTAAATGTCTTTTTTGATAAGAATCTTAAACTGTCGATATTACTTTTACATAAAAAACATTTTAACATTTATGTACCTACCTCAAACTATTCCTTTAACCACATTTAACTTTGAAATACCAATTTCATTACGAGAAGATGGAACATCTGATAGTAAGTGAATACTGTCACAGCACTAATATTGTGAGTCATAAATAAGACTAATATATTTCGGATTTACTACGTGATTTTTTATTACTAAAAAAACTACATAATGCCGACGTTTTGGTTACATTTCAGCAAACGTGATCATCTCGTTTGCCCGTGGTCACGGTTTCTGAAAAGTAAACGAAACGTCGGGATTATGTAATTTTAAAGTAATAAAAAATAGCGCAGTAAATCCGATATATATTAGTTTTACCTATATATTTAATATATTTAAATTATTTGGCCCTTTTTATTTACAACGCTAACTTTTCCAAGCACTGCTGACGTTCAAACTACAATACGGTTTTTAAATTATAATAATATAAAAATATCGTTTGAATCTGTTTAAAATTTATCAAAGACGTAGAGGTGTGAAAATAGCGGTGGATGGATATTATGAGAGACGAGACACAGATGCAATCACTCTGTACGGAAATAGAAGTGAATTTGAGGGAAATTGTCACTTTTGTGTCCTTTTAGGATTTTGTAGACAGCTGACGATGCTCGGGTATCGACCGCGAGCGAGAGCAACACGGAGAGTGCATTCAGAGAAATTTATGATTTAACATTTTTGGGGATTTTATTTATTTATTCCATTTTAAATGCCTAAACCAGTTTGCCACGTTTAAGTTAGTATCAAACAAAGACGTTCAAAATACATTTTACTTTACTATTATTAGTTTAAATATAAACTTTAAGCGTGTTTCATACTTACCAAACCATTTTTTTTATTATTTTTTTATGTATAAGGGATGCGTTATACAATGAACATTTTTTTTTTAAACTTTGCTATCGATAAGATTAGGAAATAAAACAAAAAGATGTCGTTTTTTTTACATTTCATGTAGTAAAAGATTTTTCAGTTGTTCCTCAAATAATGTGAAAGTGGTTTGTAAATGTGTTACAAATATATTAAAAGCAATGTAATTTACAAGGAAATAAACATTTGCTGGAATAATACACAAAAATGGGCTTTTATGATTTAAGTGAATTAATTGTTTTAAATTAGTATTTACTATAAACGTACTTGTAAATAAATGTGAGAGATATTCGTTTATGTTATATTAATTTGATACATACCGGGGAAAATATTAAAGGTAAAGTAATTATCCTAAAATAGACAATATGTCACTGAGATATATTATTCATTTAAACAAAAATTAAAAACTTGATAATAGAAAAATTTTGAACAAACGAAAGACACGAAGCAAAACTGGGGTGGTAACATGAGGATCATTATAATAATTAGAAGTTGATTGAAACAGAATGAGCTCGGCAAGATATTGTAATCAAATTTGATTCCAGTCAGTGGATACGTTCACACAAAACAGGACACGTAACTGTTGTTGTACTAACACGTGTTCTCATTCAACAGTAACCCGTCTCGAAGTCTTTAAAGATGCTTTTTTGAATCAAAGAAACAAACAGAAAGTCTGAGGAATTTAAACATTTATGTAAATAAACACAGCACGGTGAGTGTTTAGTTTGTGCCGGGTGAGGTCCTGGGAGGCGACGTCGCAGTTGAAGTGTCGGTAATTATACTAAGAAGTTTAGTGGAGTCCGGCGTGCTCTGCGACTCGCTACTAATTAGCTTCGTAATCTTATTCCTCGCTTTACTTAAACTCGAAATGTGAAAGAAAACGTCTCACTGCTTTGAATTTTTAGAATTAAGAATGCAAATCTCTTCATAATAATCTGAACGAGAGAAGTTAAGGCCTGTAGAAACCTGATCCATGAAGCTCCATTTAATGTAATATCTTTCAAAGCCAGATGATTCTCTGTCGTAATTGTTTATGATAATATAATGAAGGCAAAGCGGAGTTCCTCCGACAGTTCGTTGAACTATGATTGATGACGTCGCATTGCGTCTCGTGCTCCTCAGTCATAAATGTTTTTATAAAACTTCGTGTAACTTCTTGTCGTGTTTAAATACAAAATCCTAGACATTTTTTATTTACAGGCACGTGTGAAGCAGACGTGCTCCTCGAAGCCAGTGTGGTCTGCTTTAAGATTAATGTCAGTATTTCAGAACGTGTTTTAACCTTAATATAATGATAATAATAATATAGGGTATGTACATAGCAAGGCTTCTTTAATTATAAAAAGGCTTTAAGAAAATAATCTGAAAATTCAAGACCCGATTGATGTTATTGGTCTTTATTATTATACATTTATTAAACGTTACTTGCTACATTAAAAGTTACTTTCTGTTGAATAACCATAGTCAAAAAGTTCTTCGCATTGTCTTTACTCTCCCCAAGTAGTGATTGTAGAAACGTTCACATAATACAATTACTGTAATGCATAACCTGAAAGTAATTTTTAAACGCTTTCAATATAATGTTTTAATATTCTATCATCTTTCAGACTGATTTGACACCTCTCCGTGTAACTATAGGACAACTACATATAAACTTCGTGTAATGACAGCACAATGAAGGTTCAGATAGTCCTAAATAATGTGTCGTAGTTGTGGTAAAACTCACACAAATATTCTCTTATCAATAAGCTACCAAAGGGATAATGTACAGAAAAAAATATCTAATCAATTCTCTGAGCCGTCCTTCAAATAAATTCGATTATTAATAAAAAAAAAAGTGAAGCTCAATCAGCGATTGGTTGTATGATAATTATTGTCGGATTGTTATGACATACACATATGTGTGTCATTTATTAACAACAAAAATGTATAAAAGATTGCTTTTCAACTTAATGTTTAGAGTACATACATTTTTTTATGAATTTGTATGAAAAGAAGCGGTTACTTTGTTACGATTATCTTTAAAACGATTGACTTTTAAAACTAGGTATATACTGTTAGTAAAATAAATTATAAAAAAAACAGTAGCAGATAAACAGTAGAATGATTTTAGATTTTTGATATAAGGTCAGGATGTTTTGATCTAAGAAAGTACCAAAATAGTGAGTCTCAAAACAGCAATTAATGTAACTTTATATTCCGCACGATCAACAGTTAGTCACAGGTCACTATGGAGCTTAAAGCTTCCTCCCAAGTATTGTCACTATACACGCCTGGAACAGACCGTACTGTGTACTTGGATAGTTTACAACTTCTGGATAATTTATAAATCTGCATCTGGGACATCATTTCGTGTATGGATTTATTCACACTATGATCGTTACGCCGTCATTGAGAATATTAATAAGAATTAAATTGACTCGTCTGAATGATCCAGACTACTTTAGATTTATAGATTTTTGTACCACGATACATACGGATATATGTATAAATAATGAAATGAGCGTCTGTACTTGCACAATCACAACTAATCATGTATTCCATTTGAGAGTCGTCGCGCGAATTGATTTTGTAATTTTGAAAACAACATAAAAACAACAATAACACACTTCGAACGTGTTGTTATGAATAATGTTTAAAAACGTTGTGCGACGTTGCTCTACGGTTTAAACGATTTTAGTTGGAAAAAAACATTATATGTATTCTTTTATAATAAATAATCTATTCTGCATTCCCTTGGAGATATTGTAAAAACAAGTCATATTTGGTACCCGTATCATAGTCTCATAACACAGACTATAAATATCGATTCTATAAATGTCTTATTCTGCTGTTTTAAAAGTTGCGTGACTAAACCAAAAGTTGATGTCCAGACGGACAAACTATAAAATACACTCTAATTAAATATTGAAAGGATAAATTATTTTCATGTTTTTGGTGGAAGTTGTTGTAATACTGTAGACACGGTATACAGCCGATGTTTCATTTAATTTCGGCTTAGGAACAATTTACATAAAATTAAAAAACGATTTAAAAGATAAAATATGTTTTTATCTTGTCTCCTGTTATCGGAGGCATTTGGAAAAGTTTTATTGTTTGTAAATCATTGAATTTCTTTTTTCTTGTAATTCGAGACTCAGCTTATGACTCTGTATTAATGTCGTCGAGAACACTTATTGTTAAGTGTTTTGTTTTCATACTATGGGTCGAGTCAATCAAACTGTTGTTAAATTTATATGAGGTACATTATAGTATTTCATTCGTTCACGGGGTCAATTCTGTACATTGAAAATAAATAAGAATAAATCCCTATAGGTGTTTTCCTAGAAGAAACTGATGCCTAAAATATGACTTTTGAAATTTTTTTGTCTGGCTGTCTGTTGTACACTTATAACTAAAAAATTACTGGACGAATTTCAATAAAATTTACATGGGGGTTGCTAATCATCTGATGCAACATTTAGGGTACCTTTTAAAGCGGCAAAATGCCTCATTCCCATGGGAATATTTTTAAACTACTTTGAACTAAACTTATGTAGTTACTTGCATTGAACACTTAATGGATTTTATTATGACATGTTGTATTTAATTAATGTACTAATTTCCGAGGAAAAATTCAACCCAATTCTCTAAGCCGTTTTATAGTTATTACACCACTAGCAGCGCCACCTACCGGGTCAAACTGTAGTCGTGCCAGAAATAAAGACATACTTATAGATGTTTTTATCTCTCAAATTCCGCTTATACCAAATAGCTATCCTTTTCCGTTTAAGCATGTACAGTTTCCAATAAGTGTTAGATTTTGCATGACTATAAACAAGGCCCAGACGCAAAAGCATGAGTTGTGTCGGTGTAGGTCTGCGTACGTAAAGCTTTTGTCATGGACAGTTATATGTAGCTTTATCTCGAGTGAACAATGCAAGAAGCCTGTTTATACTAACTGAAACTGCTAATACGACTTCTAATATTGTATATGAAAAAATGTTGTAGTAAGGTACTTTTTCTACGAGAACAAAGTCGCGGGCACAGCTAGTTTGAAATAATTCGTAAAATTAATTTCGTCGTTCTATGACCTTAATAGTTAATGAAAGTTTTAAATATTGTATATATTGTCAGGAACAATCAGAGCAGACCGATGACGAGCTCGAGGCGCCGTCTTGACTCTGTTGCTGATTACAGAGTTAGATGGTGTGTCGATAGATATAATGAACCTTGAACAGATTTCTTCAGAACTAAGTAAAGCGCCGACTGTTATGTGGGTAATTTAAATAAAAACAGTGATTAAGCTCAATAATACAATACAGTATTAGTTCTCATTGTGTTTTGAGCTCGTATCTAACCCTCACGAGGGCCACGAGGCCCGCAGCTACGAGTACTAGTGACTAGTGACTACGTCGACCGACTCTAACTTTATTAATAACTCAATTTCAACGTTGATTGTGAACAATTGTTTTTTTATAATTTAATAAGTTTTCAATATGTCGGGTCAAGAATGCTGGAATAAGAATTATTTAATATTTAAAATAAACAACTTTAATAATTAAAATGCAAGTCTACAAGAAATATATAATATATTCTCTGAATGATTAGTTTTTTATACAACTTTAAAATATTATAGTTATGTATATCAGTAACTTAATAATAAGGTAAGACACACACGCTGGCACTCGTAGTGATAGAGCCGGGTACTGCCAATACAACAACACGGTCAACTGATGACACGAGCGCAGTTATACCAGACTCACCTTATATGAAAAATATAATAATTACTGGCGAAAGCATTAAATTACAAAGGGACATACATACATACGTACAATATGAAGCGATGTAACGAACGAAATAATATTGTAATCACTTTAATAACATTGAAATTATAAAACAACTGTCGTGTAAGAGAATTAATAATTAGCTTATTATAAATGTATGTTTCATGAGTTGTATTTACTGAATAAAGCTTAATTATTCCCACAAAAATATTGATATTTTAACTATATTTCCATATGTTCTGAGTCTGTCCTTCTCTGTGAAAGAGGGGTATGAACGTTAGGAGACATTATTATCCGTCTCTCGTCAAAGTAAACTTTTATCGGAATACTAGTTTATAGCATGTCGGGTGTTGAGACTTGGAGCCGCAGTTACCGATCCTTCAGAAGTTTAGTTAGTAGTTCTAATACGGATATAATGCACACTTATTGAATTAGTATTCTTAATCTACAGAAACTATATGTGTAATGTGTGTTTCAAGTAAATATCAAAAATTATTTGACACCAACAAGACAGTATGAAATGAGAAGTCTAAAAATATCACGTTATGTTTCATTTGTAACAATAGAAGTCTTGCTGGGACTATTGTTACCGATGACTCACCGGCTAAGTGAAGTAGGTTCCTCTTAGAAAGTGCTATGTCGCTGTGTCTGCTGTGGGTTGCTCCATATTCTTTGATGTTTCCCTGCACACTTCTATGGCTCTTATTAAATAGATGACACAGTAACCTGGAAACTACAACATCCAAAGATTCCGTTGCTAAAGAAATCCTACTTTCGGGCGTGTTAGCTACGGCCCTCTCCCTCTACTTACAAAAACCAATAGTCAGCATGGACTGTTGGCCTCACGGACAAGGAAATACAATTTCGGTTCCAAATCTGATATCTACTAGTTATTATATTCAAACACCTGACTAAAGAAGTGCATTCGGGTCTGCTTTAAACACGCCGTGCTAATAAATATACATAAACCAGGTGAGTGAAGTAACTAACAGTAGCACTCACGTCCGTTAAGCCTGACGGACAACTTAAATATACGACTGGAAAAGCCTGGACTGGAAGGTAGAACCCTCAAAAATCATTCCAATAAGCAATTAGGCGTTAGGACAAAACATTTAAAGTCGTTCGTCTAGTTGACGACTTCATGGGCAAGGCGCTCTCTTGTACGTAACGAAAGTATAAAAGAAACGTCAAAAGTAGGTCTTATAACGGACCAGTGACTCGCTCCCGTGTGGATGTGAAGACAAATACGGTTAATAACTTTACTCATGTTGAAAGAAAAAAGATTCACAGAACTGAAAACTTGTCACGATATGTTTATATATAAGAAGTTTTCATCCTAAATAAATACACAGACACACACACGTATATATGTACATATATAGTTAATTAATTTTATTCACAAGTACTGAAATAGGTGAAAGTCAAAAGATAAGTTTGAACTATCGATTTCATCTTCCCAATGAGTTATTAAAGTCGCTGACCTTACTTAAAGGCCGAGCTGGACACTTCTCACTATAAATTAGTAGTCTCTGTATGAGATATTCACGGAGCGTCGTGCGATCTATCCAAGTCACGTGTATATTACGGGAAGCTTCAGGCCGTCTGTTTGTGTCACAGGTGAGAGCAAATTGTCGACCCTCGTCACTGCCGCGATAAATTTAATATCCCTGAGATACTTTTGTGTGGTTTAAGACCTTGCACTATGTTATAGTAAGTTCTTTTTGTATAATTCTGATTATTTTAAAATCCATTGTATCAGTTGCTGTCTTTTTTAGAATAAAAGTAATTCTTCTCTCTTCTTCCTGCTACTAGTCAGATGATAATAATAATATTAAATAAAAATATTAATAATTACTTTTACATAAATTATATTATATGCAAAAGAATAAGAAAGGATCCTTTTGAACTATGTTCCATTTTACATTTTATGGCATTAACGAGTTATATAATAAACTGTTCCGCAGTCGGAGATGAGCATCATCTCTCAAGAAGTTCTTTTTTTAATTGTTACATATATTTAAGAAACAAAATAAAAAATATAGCAATTCATTTTATTTGTTGGTTGATGTTAAAAAATGGTTTAATATGAAGTAGTTTCAGTCAACAAGTCACTTCTCCTTTCCGCCTTTTCCTCCGCTGCCTCGGAGCTCACACCGACCACCGGACGGAGGAACAGTCACCCAGAACACATTCATCTACGGAAGTCTATTAGATTCAACGAGAAGGCGCACCCCGAATAAATGGAATTCATCAAATAACACAATGAAACATAAACAAGATGTTATAACAACATAACATTGAGAACGATTTGTATTCTAATCATTTAACACGAGTCAAGTTTGCTAGTTGTCGAGTCCAATGATGAAGTGAAACTTAATGAAGATTTATAGAAGTTTTTAAATCGTCAAAAAATATTGAATTTTAAATTAAGTTACATTGTTTAATATAAAGTTTGTCGAGGACCCTCTGTCGATATCTGTGTCTATTGTAATATGTTCGCATTATGAAGAGTAAACTGAAAATATGAGGCAACGGCGGGTTCCGCGGGGTCCTTCAGCAAATAAATGTGAAGACTGGTAGAAATATTGACAAACAGTAATATTTCATTTATATATCATGACAAAACAATCAATGATCCAATAAACATCTGTTTATCAGAAAAAGACATCACAAGTATTTTTTCTGATACAAAACATCGGAAGGCCTTTTTATGGCAGGCAGTTCGTAATCCTACACTATAAAGTGCTGATACTAATAACTCCTTAAGACACATTCGTCTAGTTGTTGCTATTCACAAAGCAATTTCATAGATGGTAGTCTTGCTGTGGTTAAGTTACTGCAGCTCGAACATGGGCTGGTTTGATGGGGGATGTACCACCCTCTCACAGACAACCTCCCCTGCAATTTTCTTATTCCACCCCTCCTTCTGCCTAAAAAAAAAGAATTGCATTTCATCTGCAACCTCTCTGTCCATGGGCGACGGTGACTACTGTCCGTCAAATAGGCCGTCTGCTTGTTTGTTACCTATCTCATAAAATAAACATGTCTGTTATTTCCAGAATTTATTTCATTACATACGAAACTTGACTTTAAAGGAAGGTTAGAAATATGTCGAGATAAATCTGAAATACCATATATGTACATCGTTGTTTTAAAATTGATTTAAAATATACTTCAAACGATAATTAATTAAATTGTTTTTAGTCACTGGGAATGTTCGATAAAGAGTGTTTTAATGTGTGAAAACTTTTAAAAAGTGAAATCACATTTAACATAATCACTGGATTTTAACTCCTAAAAATTAATGGTGGAAAACAAGTTTGTTAAGATTGTTGTTTACTTTGTTCAATTTATATATTATAGACAACATTATCAAGTTTTCGATACGAAGTATACTCGTACATTATAGAAATCAACAACTTCCCCGCAATGAGCCGGGAATGTAATCTATGTTTAAAATCTAATGCAGTTCTTCTCACACCTCTTGCTGAAATATTCACAAACACCACACCAAACAACATAAACAGTTAATAATAAAAATAATATTAAATTAATTTTGATTTGAAATTGTAAATGTTTTCATCGACGTTTTACCAATTGTCCATCACACTCACACCACCACCCTAGCCATTTACCAGCTACCGTTGGCGAATCTTTGTTTCAGAAGCCTCAATATTTTGGTCATCCTGAACTTGTAGAGTCCGAGATGCGGCATTTAGGTTAAAGCATGGTCTTAACATCAACACCCTGGCCGAGTTGCGCCAGCAGCGCAAGGATCACTTGAAGCCACCCACAGTTGAGCGACAGCCTGATATAATACCATTTGTGAAGGGAGTAACTGGGGAAACGGGATTGTCTTAAAGAATGTATCAATAAAGACAATATATTAACCTCATAAATAGTACACTAGCTCTTGAAACCAATTAAGGCTACGGTTGTCTTACATTATTTTGATACTTCTGAAGTATCTCTAATGTTCCGGTAACGACTCCTTATGGAATATTTGTCAAACAACCTTTAGGCCTAGACTTTAATGTTTCTCCTAAAAACTGTTCCGACTCATCAGAGACTTGTAAACTGAAACGATATATGTGAACTTTAAGTATATGCCATTAACAACACAAACTTTTAATACCTCTGGAATATGAAGAAGTGTCGAAATACTTTAATATTTCAATGAAATTTAAAGTAAGTTTACTTTCTCATATTGCGGTAGTTATTTTAATGTTTCCCTTGTGAATTTAATAATAAAAGGTAATGTTGGTAGGTCGAAGGTATACTTTGATTTCTAATACATTTTCAGTATTTATTCGTTTGCATACTTTTATTTTCTAATCGTTCTTATTTTTTATTTGAACACAAGAAACAAGGAAAACAAAATTAGCTTAAGTAGCTATCATAATCCTTTTTTTATTAAAACGAGTAACGATACATTTTTTGGTTCAATATGAAGTGGTCGCATACCGTCCCCTTGTATTTTTTTTATCAAATGACAAAATTGAAAATGTAATCGAAATTCATTTCGTCAATTACACATAAAGAACTCACAGCTTTATTTTTCTATATAACGGTAATAAATTTTCTAATTAGCTTAATAGCTATAGCCAAAAAATATTTGATAGGTAAGCCTACAAAAAAAAAATAGTCCTTTTTTATTTGACAAACAACTCAATTTTTATAACTTGTTAATAGGCATAGCCTTAAGGAAGCAGTGTCCTGGAACACTAAAACATGCAGAGTTTTTTACACACACATAAAAATATTTTTGCGTAGATCACACGCTTTGTAGATCGTTCTTGAGAATATTTGTGTAGAGAAAATACACAGAGTAGTTTTGCTTGAGGCCACTTTGGCTGGGAGGCGACGCTAGCCGTTAGCAGTGACCAATCGAAAATAAAAGTTTTAGGTTGAAAGATGGCACTTTAAACTACTTTACCAAATCCTGAATCTAGTGACATAAATCAAATGTCTGTTAACATTCATATTCTGTAATGTATGATTCAAAGTATGTAAATAAGAGTTAAGCAATACAGGTTTAGTTGTTTTGCGGTTACGGTAAGCAATTATTATCTATACCTATGATGTGCACGACACTGCTATTACTCGATGTTCAACCAGCATCACACAGACACACGCACACACACACACACATGTGTATGTGTACACACCCATAGGCACACGCACACGCACAAGGACACACCGCGATACTCTGTATTTGGTTGCTATGATCCGACTCCAGACGCTTCATTGTTTGTCTTTAAACAAGAAAAATAAATTTAATGTGAATTTACTTCAAATAATAAAAAAAAATGCAGTAGAAGTAGCTCGTATATACAGAAATTACATCGAGAGATAAATATAAATATTTTTTTTTTAGATTCGCTAAACTTTTTCTAATGTTATAATGGAAAAAAATATTATGTAAGAGTGTTGGGGGTTTTTTAAACATTTTCCTCTATTAATGGAGAGTTCATCGATCTTTTAAATACATTATGAAATCGTGTTGTAAGCGTATATTTATATAACACTAGCTTTTATCTGCGACTCCGTTCGCTGGAAAATCAGAGTAGTTCTCCGCTACTACGGCCAGTAAATCCGAATTGCTTTTCATGGTCCCACCCGTGTAGTTTTGGGCTCGGCATCAAAGGTAGCTTTTGTCCTTCACCGGGGTTCCGTCTATCTTTATGACGAAACTTATCACAACCAGTAGAGCGGTTTAACGTGAACATGTAACAGACAGACGGAGTTACTTTCGGATCAGTAATATATAGGAGGGATTTCATTAAGAGACATCAATATTATTGACTTAAAACATTTATTACTTTAAGAAATGGTATAGTAACTGTCTCTCCGCGACGTTTTCATATCTCTGAAACCTTGTCACAAACATACATTTAACACCTGTTCAGACATTTACAAATCAAATAAGATCATGTTTAATGTTTTCGTTATGGTTACAAAAATCTATACTTATATGTTTTTAATATAGGAATTGTATTATTCTAAACATTTTCTCTCATATATAATTAAACAGTGCGTCAATTTGTCGCAAGTCGCACTTCAGCCGGCGGTTGCGTGAGGGTAGTCAAAGACAGTACGGCATTTATGTTGTCATTCATTTAATAGTAGTCACTCATAGTTCTTTTCAAGTCATTCTTGTATGTTTTGGTCAATGATTTCAGTCTTCTAATGCATATCGTGTCTATCACGCGTGTATTGATTCATCAGATTCCATGGCAGAACAATTATATAAGCAGGTGTTCCTTATGCCAATAATTTTCGCCTAAACATGTATCTCAAATGTTCCACTAGAAGCCTAGTTTCATAATAAAACGTTTTATCAATGAAAACATTTCCTTTTCATTTGATAATAAAATGTTAAAATATACTTTTCCAGTCCTAAAGTGGACGGGATCGAGGCCAGCTTATTAACATTTGAGTCACGGAAGCGATCGGGATTATTTAAATTTATGATCCATAAAGAGCTTAACGTGTCGAGACACTATCGACTCGGGCCTCGGGCCCGCGTCACGTCACGCGCTCACTTCATATCGATAACGGCACCTCACTCTAAAGAGGATTAATGAACTTTATTCTTTCCTTACTTATTAATGTGTACATTATAACTTAAGGGTCGCCCCGCTGACACATAAATTGAATTCATAATTCTTATAAATAACGTTAAAATTATTTGTTCTGAAACGTCGAGTTGGATGGGAATTGAACAATCGGCGACTCGAGAAAGCCTGTGCTGTGAAGATAATGAGAAGTTTGCATTCGAGAGGAATAAAGAGATTTATGAATATTGTTATAAAAGTGAAAACTCCATCAATTAATTTCAGTCTCATTCAAATAAATTTATTATAATATGAACATTATTTCGCTTTATTACTGTGTTACACGTTATTATTAGAATTATTATTGAACACGGGAAGGATTCCATTAAAGATAAACACATTTATGTTTGTCTGTATATATTAGTATATAGAAATATTAAATTAATGTTTTGGTAAATTACATTTTATTGAAGTAAATTAAAGTCAAGATTTTATTTTAAGATTTTTTATTACAGAAACCTGATCAATGAAGAATTCGGCTCAATAATATTTAAATGCACTGAACTTGATAAACTAAAAATTATTATAACGTACTGGCGGCGCGGCGCGGCGTCTGTTACAACCAACAGAACACGCTAGATATAGTGTAGCCTATATCAAAATAATTATAATGGTAGTATGTTGTATTAACTGAACACAACCTACACGTCGACTTTACGGAATCGATTATTCCGAGTTCTTCTCTACAACAACTATGTATATTATAAATACTATCTCTCGCATGCGAGTACGTAAGTTCATTCATGTGATAAGCTCTAGCGATGTAAATCTACGCACTAAAACCGAGTTGTCCGTACATTTGTCTGAACTCGATCAATGGCTTTGCTGAATGGAAACTGTATTTGAATGTTTCCTAAAATCACTCACCAACTAAAAACGAGCGAACGTTCAATAACGGAACAATGAAAGCGTTTAGTGAAATTGTGGACAATTCGAATGTTAGTACTCTTTAAAACGTGCGTTAGATGGCAGCCGAGGAATATAAGTTTTAATATCACTAATGAATTGACTACTTTTGATAATGATCCTACGAAATAATCCTGTTATTATAATAATTATTTCTCTTTGGCGAAAAGAAACGTCTTTCTGACAAGTATTTTAAAATTGTAAACTGTAAACTATCTAGAACGCCGGTTATTGAACATCTCTCGTCGGTGGTCGTAAAAAATGCAGCGAAGTATTTCCCAAAGTCCAATAAGTTGATACGCCATTTGTTCTTGACTGTTGCTCAAAATAATTTGTAACTAAGTTATAAGATTGTATCAAAAAGTCTGTTTTGCCTGCTGGTCCTACGTCACAACAATCATTTAGAAAAACGAACCGACTTACTGGAACGAGATTCAAACGTTTTTAATTAGTTTGAGTAAGATTAAAAGCTAAATGAACAAATCCATATAACGTTATTACGTGCAGGTTGAATAAAAATCACTCAGGATATATTTATATCCACTCCTTATAAAAATGACATTACTCTTTTTAAATCTCTGGTATTAGAAAAACATCTAATATAATCCACTGAATGAGCAGAAGATTCTCTGATTTGATTTAATCTGATCGAGTTTAGGAATCACTCGGGCGGGTAAAGTTCCGCCACAAAAACAACTCAATCCTACTATAAATGAGTTGGTAAAGCGGAGTTCCAAGACACAAGCGAAGAACCGAGACGAGGTAAGGGCTTCGTGGATTTATATCAGACTGTATTTACGATTGTTATCATGTGATAAGTATTTGTTTCTACTTCTATTATCGAATCAACGAATATTGTTTGTAATTTGATGTTATACAACAACCAATCCAGTAACGGCATACGTATTTTTCGTTTGTTATTATTTATAAATATATCAAACGTAGGCTTTTTGTTAAATTATTATTTGATTTGATTAAACAGTTCGTTTTGTAGAGTTTCAAAGTGGTCTGACCCTTAGTGTGATTATTGTGAATCAATCGCACGAGGTTGTCTTGTCAAGACTTGTCGACTCAGTAGTATACCGATAAAGTTAAAAGTAATTTATTAATTAACAGTTAGGTAATTAATTAATTATATAATAAACGCCAAATATGAGCATGGTCAGTTATTGCTCACCACAAATTTGGCGTTATAACAAAAGACTGTTTTGTGTCATTAAATTTCATACATATTTTTTCTTATAAACTAATTTATCGACGAATAATTTAACAGATCCAATACACCCGACAATCAGCGACACAATCAATATATGACGACAAGTGACACGTGTGCCCACTGCTGCGTGTGTTCCATGATCACAATATCAACGTAGTGTGACGTCATTGCGATGACGTCATCCACTCCCATACAGACAGTGTACAATACAATGAAATAAAACACAATAGAAATAAAGATTACAGTAATGATCATATATGTCTGACTTGTAGTTAAAAAAATATTTAGATTACTTCTAAAAATAAAAGACAAAATATGAGAAGATATTACAACACACGTGATTCTACACGTCATATATTTCGTTTGGGCTTGTTTAATATTCTTATAATTTGTTTTAAGATGTTGATAATCATTCTATGCAACATTTAAAAGAGGTATGTCGTCTTGTTCGTTTGTGTGTTTGTCCGTCAAGCGGCAACTTACGGATTGAGAATATAACTTACCGAAAAAATTAGACAACTGATTGTCGAAAGTACAATATAGCCAGTCTTCACGACGGAGATTGGAAGCTAAAAAATATTATTGTGTCAGTTAAGAAACTTTATGAGATTTATAAATCTACTAAGAGTAATGGCATAATGTTTGAACCGCTTTGTTTCCGACAGTCAACACTCAACATCACCAGTCAGCGATTAATTATCTGTCGTGTTGTAAGTATTAAGTCCGATGACACGTCAAAAATACAAAACCTGGAAATCACATAAATCAGTCAGTTAAATAATGAAAATACACTCAACGATATAAACTCACAGAAAATATGATTCAGTTATTTGGTTGCACATATGACTCTGAAACTTTGGTTCCGAGCTTTAAAGTTATCTATGAAACAATAAATAGGGAGGTAAGCCTCCAATTCTTCTTAAGAGGCACATTGAAGTGAACAAGTCGAATAAGCGTCTGATACGGATGGCGGTATAAAGGTGAGCAGGCGCCTTTAAAGGTTGGCGACGCTCCAGTGACTTGCACTCGCCTGTTTTATTGTGAGCTTAGACGATAAGCGCATTGCGGTTAAATGTCTTTAGCGATACAGTTACAGTTAAAAAGTTCGGTTTCTGAGTAAAGTTCGACTCCCTGCATTGATACTTCATAAAACAATATAAAAATATTTATATTAAGAAGTTGTGATGATGTTTTATTCTTGTGCTTGTGGTTGTTGTTGTTGTTCTTGTTCTTGTCTGGTATAACTGTTGAATGTCAACTGTACAAGCAACGGTCAGTGACTAGTTGAAGTCCTCTCAAACTAATTCTTGAACTATCGTAGTTACAGCCGACCGAGGGATCAGAATCTCTTACCGACAAGACTTTCGCGATTCTTTTCTAAAGATAATGAATTGTAGCTCGTATTTTAGTCATAAAATAGTAATGAACTTCTTTTTTATTACTACAAACATAACTTATTTACCTGAGTAAAGTTTTGTTTATAATATATATATATATATATATGTATATTCTCCATTGACCCTAAATATATTTTTAAAGAATCGGCCAAAGAATGAAAGTATACCACACACTCCTACATACTTCCTAGGGTGTTATGAGATGACGTCACGTCAGCATGACTTGTCATGTGTCAATGAAGTTTTAATGATACTATTGTTTTTTGTGAAAAAAAAAATGAAACATGATTTACATCAGAAATGTTTGCCTGTTCCAGTGAATTGACGTGAGTGTCTAATTAACAATATCGCAAATTATTTTCAAACGACGTTACATAAAACAAATAATGGATTAGATTTACCTTCAACGTCCTCAGAGCAAAGTTGTTCGGGTTCCTGTGATTGCTGTCTCGTATAATGTTATCTTGAGAGGATTTGTTATCATAAGTTTAGTCTTACGTTGCTTATCCAAAGCTCCGAAATTGGATTTCTACTCTATTAGTGGAAAATAAGATAAATACAAAAATAATCTGATTCTGATGAATACTCTTATTAATATAGCGTTTGCTCATTTGAGATTATACTTTAACTATGTTATATTATATTATCCAATTATTGTTTTTGTCTTTAGTTTTCTAATATTTTCTTGAAGGTTCCTACATATGAAAAACATGAAAAAAAAAACATCTAAAGTGATAATATTCGTGTTAATCTGTCGTATTGGTCCGAATCGAAGACCTCGTCATAAAGTTCCCTGGTCGGCCTTAAGAACCAACCATATTTGAAACCATCTGTCTTATCAGAATGCTGTTCTTGACATGCCAGAGTATCATCTATAGGATCTGTTTAAAAATAGCTCATAAGAAACTCCCAGGGATTACCCTTTGACAATCTTAAGGTGTATAGATGACAAAGAGCTTAAATTATCTTTGACAATTGTTTCTTTATGATTTGAAGGGAAGGGAAACTTAAATAAATAAAAATTGTGTTTGGAAAAGAAGTGAAACGTCGCAGTCGCAGTCGTAAACAGTTTTTATCCCCTAAATTTGAAAATAAATAAGTGCCTATTGAATTATGTGTGTGACGAATAAATAAATTAATAAAGTATAGCAAGTATGTATTGCAGCTTATTTCATGACGCTCATACTGTTTACTTCGCTGCAAAGTTACACTTTAAAAATATAATAGAATATATAAAAGATACACTTCAAAAATATAACTACTTAAATAACAATGTTATTTTGGCAAAAGTCTTTTAGAGCTATAACGATACATTTGGCAATCATGACAAGTAAAACGTTTCAGATATAATTGGAAATAACAAGGGCATTAACTGTCGCAGCGGAAAGCCGGGCTGCTGTGAACACTGTGAATAACCTCTCGATGAAGTCCATTGCGAGGTTATTTCGAACTTGTAATATAATATTAATCGAGTTATCATATGAACCGAAAGCTTTATATACGTTAACTGTTTGATGTCATTTATTATTATTATACAAAGTATCAGCTGACCGCCGGCTCATGCCGTGCTCATCGATAAGTAAAGAGGGACAATTGAGAAATATTTATTCAGTGACATGTGGACAACTCTATCCATTACAATAGTCCTATGTTTAAAACATTGCTGTTTCTGTTATTATAACAATGATATAAAACAAATAAAACATAAGCTAAACACACAACTGTAGATAATACTCAATAATAATATAATCAATAAACAATAATTAATGGCTTCATCTAAAGACTGACAACAATAAATGAGGCGCATCTCGTGAGACGCGTGTTCTCAGTGGATCTTATCACGACCAGGTGTCGCAACCAATAATGTTATCAGGACTCATCATTAATTCAAAACTATAGATAATATAACCAAAAAAGTCTTACAAACGTTCACTCATTAATAAATCCGACAAATAGATCACGTACAGAAAACGAGTGACGTATTGTTTACAGATCGCTCTGCTTACAAATTAAATACGACTGATCTTTATAGCGATCCCCTCAGGCACACAGCTCCCACAGACACAAGACTTGCGAATCGAGAGATTTTCTCTAAGTCATCAATTTCCTTTCTTTAACAATTGCATACTCCTGCGCATTACTATAATATAATATTTATGAAAGTAATATATACAATTCAAAATCTGTATAGTGAATGTGAGTCGTTATTTGTATGCTGACGTAGCTGTGCAGAGTTTGAGCTCCTCGTAAAGCAGGAGTATTACTCCCGTACGGGAGTCTTAGTGAAATCTTGCAACGGACACTTCGGCTACAATGAGCACTTGTATACAAGTATATAAATATATTAATATATCACTTTACAGTAATACAGTTGTTTACGATTTGTCTTGTATTTGAGTAACAGCTACTAACATTGGAACAAAATTTCAAATAAAGGACAAGTTAATTTTACTTTTACAAAGTATAAAATATTTTGAAAGTTAATGTGTAGTACCAATTAAGTAATGTAAATTGAACCGTAGAGAACATCATATAATTGAGCAGCGAAGACGCGGAGGGACCAGCGGTGCTCGTGAAGCAGTTTGTGAAGTAACGACTCGGGGTTGGTTGATATTTTTTTGTATGTCATTTATGTTTTTTATATTCATGATATTAAAGTAGTGTTATCCATCTCTTTATTCCTTCTCGTTGTTCACGAAACACTAGCATGAAACAAAATCCGTTGTTAGTTATATGTATATTAATACTCTGCTAGTTGAAAATTTTGCTGATATCGAAGCACCTTTCCTTGCTGTCCTTTTATCCCTAGGAGATTTCATTTTCAAGTTAACATTCGTTCAATATTATGTTGATGTAGAATACCTCGAACAACTAACCACTACACTACCCATTACTGAGACACACTGTGTCATATGTTATATACGAGTATATTGTGAATGTTATAGCGTAATATGTACATATTTTAAAATGTCGCTTGCAGTCATTGGAAGTGCTATTTACAATTCTCACGACCGCGGTTATCATAAACAAGTCTTATTTTTTATGCAGCTCTCTTAGTACATTACTCGTTACATTTCTGAATTTTATATTTTTCTCATTTGTCAGAGTCGATGTACTTCGTTCTGTTTAACTGTCATCAAGGATCTCGTACTTAGACATGAGTTGACAACAAGCGCTTTGGTTACGATGTGTGAAGCTAAGTAGAGTTTGTTAAAATTACTCGACGATTGTTTTCATTCAGATTATGAACACAAAGCTTTTTAAATTTAATATGAAAGTAGACGTACAATTACTAACTTTGAGACTTTCACGTCGCCTGAGTACAGGTATGATATTAAAACCGAGGGTTTAAGTCGTTAATGTATAATTTCCGTTGCTTCAGGTCGGCCACGTGCCCTATCAACGCCTCCAATAGCGCCCCTGTTCTTCGGGCTGGGGTCGGGCTGGTAACC
>DVQP01000241.1:0-27484 GCA_018231745.1 Danaus eresimus
GAATTAATTTATAATAAATATTTTAAAATTAAATAGTCCATTAGCCAGTTCCTTAATAAAGATATTTATTTTACTATTCCTATTGCGGTTTCAGTCTGTATTAGCTGTAGAGATTATTTAGTGTTTGGTATAAAAATAGCATTAAAATGTCTTTCTATAAAAAAGGTAACATTCAACATGCTCAATCACATTAAAAATATATAAGCTAGCTGTGATCTTTAACCGGGGTTTTTGATCTATAATTTAATTTTTTTTTAATGTTATGCGTAAAAAGTAAGTAATCGTAAATCTCAAAATAACTATTAACATAAATTACAACTTAAAATAAATAAAGCACAAGTTGAAAAGCTACCTAGGCATCAAAGGATATAATCAGACACGCAAAGCTAAACAACAAACTAAAGTGAACTGCAATGCATGTAAATATTAGCTTTAGTTTTATGAGTTCATTCCCTAAGTAAATTTATATAACTTCGGATTATTAATTTATTATGCAAAAGCACTTTAAAAACATAAAGAATTATTAAGCATTCGTAACCTCCGGATGCTGAAGTAAATAATGTTCCTGCTCCAATTGTAATGTTTTCCCCAATCTGTCTGCGCATACCGCCTGACAGGGAGTTATAGCACTCTTGTCTTGACTCAGCAAACCCTCAGCGGGTAATATTTCCGAAGGAACTCCTTTCATTAATTTCTTCAAAGACATCTCTCATAGAAAGTTGATTTTTAATAATGTTAAATTGCAGTAATAACCTATACAAAACCTAAATGAATTTTTTAGAAATGTTAATGACAAGTATAAAATAAGTATTTGACATATATGTCATTATTTAGCCGATGAAGGCTATAGTATAAAAAAGTGATCTTTTTTAACATCGAAGTTCTCGACAAAGAATTTGATTTTACAAAAAATTTATGTATTTCTGTTTTCACATGATAAATAAGATATTAAATATACAATCAACTTGAAGTAAAATTTACCAGAAGTAAGTTCATTATCACTTATATATGAATCAGTTTATTATCTGCTGTACTTGAAACTAATATTTTATTGATATTTGTTACAAACAAGAAAAAAGTTTCAATGTATCTTTACATTAAATTGAGCGTATTAACTTTAGTACCAATCTATTAGTAACTTAATATTAAAAGATTGAACAAGATTAAATAAATAGCCATTTATCTATATTTTAAACAATATTTTTGGGAGATCTTTATGATGGTAGACATGTACCAGTCGGTGTACCCGTCAGTGAGGAGTTACAACCGCCCACTTGCATATTATGTTATAGTTACTCTCCAGGTTATAGCCCTTGTGACTATAGAGATATGGGAACTAGTAATGGGTGTGGTATTGTGAATAGGAAGGATTAAGCCTTTGGCAATCTGGCAGCTTTAGATCGCTCTTCGGTGGGCAGGTGACAGCACTCCAACAGACCCAAAGCTTACATATGTTGCAGAGCATATACTCTCCCTGATCTCTAAAATACGAAAGAAAACTTAGAATATAACAAATTCTATGTAAAATACACGTAAAATATAGTTTATTATTCACCAACAACTTCATCGACAGTCTTCACTGTAATGTTATTATTTATGTTTTTATACAATCAGTTAATCTAAATAGTGGGTATATTTAAATAAAATAAATATTTCTTGAAAAGGCTCTAACGCCCCTACAGTGGTAGACATCTCTGCGTTATACTAACTGAAGACTCCCCGACTGCAGACATGCGCCGATGGTGAATAGGATGTTAATAGGACTTAAAACGCGGTCTTATTCAGTGTAGCTCTTTTAATAAGAAGCTCTAATTTAACAAATTTTTTTATTTTCTAGGATTTTTGAATACCTGAACTAACGCGACTTAAACTTAGAACCTTTATATAGAAAACATCAGCTAATAACTCTCAGTCAGTGCTAAGACCATATCAGATCGGGTGTAACATGAACATGTAAATAAAACCTATTTAGAAAAAAAATACACCTAAAATGTGACCTAAATTAATAATATAAACCTCCGCAATCGAATAAATAAACATACTTTTTAGATAATGTCTGTTGTCGGAACTGGAAGTGCTTCGTAATAATATTTACAAATATTGCTTACTACATTCATAAATTGCAGTTTTTTAAATATAGACATTAAGGTAACGCAGAGAGAATGCAATTATAAACATACAGCATCATGTGTCCGGTCTTTGTTAGGAAGGGCTACGATAAATGAAGGGGTGCTAGTACAAAACGAAGATTACGTTAAATCAGGTAATACGTATATAAGTCCATAACAATGAAATAGGGTTGTTTTTCACTTACATATAAATAGTTACGATTAAGAAATAATGCAATATTTTATTTTAAGGACTTATACTAATAAGTAGGTATATGTGGGTGGAAACGTACCGGTATTTTTGATTTTAATTAAGTTTTTTGTGTAGCCACTTTCAAACCACCACCTATACGATAACAAATTATAATGTTTCAAGTATGTTTCTATTTAGTTTGCTCAATTTATAATGTCAATGTATTTCAAGCAATAACGCATTTTAATAAAAACTTATGTCCCCCGCTATTGTGCGGTTATTTCGTATAATATCACATTCCTACGCATCTGGAGAGGGGACATTTTATCATTTGAAAAATCATATGTAGGTAAGAAAGATATTTTTATACTCGAGGAAATCTATTCGTCACATTGTTTTAATTTATTTCTATTGATCAATTTAAATCAATAAAGAAATGTAAAAAATTTGCTTAGTTAGAAATCTATATCAACCTAAAATATATATATAATATATAGAATTAATTTTGATTTACTTTCACAATAAAATTTAAACTTACCATTCGTCCGGATTAAATTAAATGTACCTTTATATTCATCAAAATCATAACTTTTACAATTACTATGTTCCTAAAACTTTTACTATGTTCCTAAAGCTAACTCTTAATTTTTTATATTACCATTCATGTATAATTAAAATATAACTATTAGTTATGTTTTTGAAAGATGATGAATAAAATTAAATATTTAATCAAACTGTCGTAACATGACACAATCATGTTAAATTAAATTAAATTAATAAATTATATCTTTTTGTTATTTATTATTGTATATAATTTAATAACTTTCCCGGTTAACAAAAACAATTAATAGAACACTTCTTGCCTGATGTAATTTTTCGCCAAGCACGAGAACAGTTTAACAATACTAATATGATATGACCGACATTTCTTTTTCATTCACAAGAATGTTTCTTCAGTAAAATAATATCCAAAAACAGACATAGCAAATATTATTGAATCCATTAATGGAACAAATTAAAGTAATTTTTCAAACTAGCTCCTCAGCTAGCCTGTCATAGCCCGTGCACTATAAAGGCAGCAATTTATTCAGCTCCCCAAAGTTTGATAGTAATTGTAAGTTATACCGCTTCTCATTCAGACGGTTTTAATATGACTCGGAGTTCTGGATTTTTTGATTGATTTCTATACCGTTTCTCTTTCAGAATTCCACTATCAATATTTGTATACATTCGTTAAAAAATCTTATTATTTTTGAAATTACATAATGTAACAAAAAGATAAAATCAACAAATAAAAATAAAGTACCTTGTTCTCACATATAAAAATTTATTACATAAACTAATCATAATTTACAGTTTTATATAAACAATTTCTATGTTTGTAATGCATTGACTTGTGTTTATTTTACTTTGATGTTTGTTATATTGCAGACTATGAGCGTCGTATAACGGGTCAATAGTTTTGTTCTTAACTTTAATAATTTATTAACTGTTGCGTAATGTGAGCATGCGTAGCTGTTCACTACATTCCAGTGTAGGGAATGAATAGAACGTAATAATCAAATATACGAAACTACTTAAAATGTATAAATTGCTTAACTTCATTAGAATATATTACTGAATAACGTTTTAATGAACTAAATAAAACGATTTTTGTGAATATTTCTGAAAAGTCACATTTACTCCATATAAATTATAATGTATGCAGTATAATAATATATTACTTTTTTATAATAAGCTATACTTTAAGTTTCAGTATTTCTATGTTAAAATTTTATATATTTCGTTATTTATTGAATAATAAAAACATAATAATGACCTTTTCTAGCGAGCTAAATAATGGTATGCATATTTTATGAACTAATTTAGTTGGTCTTGTTGATCCAATTATTTGAATATAGCTTTACTGCGAACAACCCCTACCTTATTTCATTTTAATATTTACCCCTTGTTAAATAGAAAAAAAATCCCACTACTATTATTTATCGTAAGTTATAATAGCAACTAGAAAAGAAAAACAAACAAGTTACAAAACCCAGACCTCGGATAAGGAGTTTTATTAATTATTTACATTTTAATTTGACCACAAAATAATCACAGTCTATCAGAATCAAGATTCATATTAAGGTTGTTATTATTACGAAACAAAAGTACCCATTGTATTTTAATGACAATAGTTTCATTTTCAAATACTGTTTTCATAGCTGTTGATTCCGTCCCAGAAACTTTGATTGAAACTTAAATTAACTGCTGTATATTTTTTCAGATAGAAAAATTTTGACACAAATATTTGCTTTAATTATATATTGAATAACTTTTCGTAGACATATAATTAAATGAGTTATGAGTTGGACTCGAAAATCGAGAGATAGAAAATTGGGACGAATAAATATAGCGTGAAGTGATATCGCCTAGACTAGGGAAAGTTTCTTTGCTTATTTAAATGTAAAATAGAATTAATGTGTTTCATAGTTTTAGTAACTATAGTACCACATTATATTTCTTGAAATGGTTAAATGACCTTTACTGAAATTACGTTAAAACACAAGGTTTCCGAACCTTTAATTATATCATGCATAATTTTTAAATAAGATTATGGAAACGATAAATTGATTTGGTTGTAATAATCAACCTCAAAAGGATAGGAATGAACTACCCACTAATAATTTATTTATTCACTTGCCTTTATTTTATATTAACTATTTCCAAATAAGTTATTCTTTTCATCATACCTTCGTAACCAGAAAACATATTTAACTGAATGTTACCAGACTTAGTTACTTTTAACTACAAATCCCTACACTAAACTTTCATTATATAATTTGACTCATGTGATAATATTTCTAAGACATATTACCTATTAAAGATATCGTGCTATTTCTACAACCAATCCTTTGTTTTTCTAACAAAGAAGACCTGTGTGTCCTTAGAAAACATTTTTTATTAAGTTCATAGAATGTGTCTTGGTTTTTTCTACATCTAGTTTAACTGACAACATAAAGGGTTCGAAAGTGTTCTCCTTTGCAATATGTCATTCAACTTGTCTTTTATTAGGAGTGATTTTACTTTTTCGAATCAAGCTTAGTTATCAAAAATTTAAAAAAGCAATTTTGTTTAAAAAAAAAAACAAACAAATTCCATATGATTCTGTGGAAATCTTCCCACTGAATCATATGGAATTTTTCTATACATTAAAAGATCTCTGGATCTTCATATTACATAAACAAATAACATAACTATATGCAGTAATATCATACTCATAAATATTCTAAATGATTACATAAACCATTGTAAGTTTTCTATAGATAAGATTACTCGAAATTATTAAAGAAAAGATTTTTCTAAGGGCGGCTCGAAACACAATGATTCTATAGTTATGAAAAAATGAAAGGAAAGATTATACAAGAAATAACTTATTAATTTATTAACGATATACCTAATTTAAAAAAAATTGTCACTTTTGTTTTGTATATTTTTTATAGTTTTTTTTCTATACATTAAAAAACTTTAAGTAACTTTTCTTTTTGCCTTTTTAGTATAATATGCTTGCTTTAAAAGTAATATGAAATAATTGTTTTAAGACCAAAATAAAATTTAAATACAGAATAAAACAGGGGAACAATAGAAAAGAGGTGGTCCCTAAAATTGCGCCTCACGCTAATTAAATTAAATTCTCAAAGGTGCTGTTTTAATTAAATCCGACACCGCTGTCGGAGACCTGTTTTGATGTCCGACGTTGAAGACGGGTTTTGTGTGATTAATATTGAGTTAGTGTACAGAACATCGGATGCCTACTCAAACATAATAATTTCTAACCTAAAGAATGAAATTTTTTTTAATCTTAAAAACTTTAGTTTGAAACCTATTTTTATGACATAAGTTTAGTAAAACATGGCTATAATACTCAACTCGAAAAAAGCGCTAAGTAAAGATGTGAATGTGTGTCTTCCTTAAAACATATTGTTATTTCAATCTTCCTACAGGGTGAACTAAAAATTGAAAAAATGATATCAGATAAAATGTCCAGTTCACTGAAGGTATAGGTGAGCATTCCAAGTCAAACAATATTGGGGAGGACGGGAGCCGGCGAAATTGACTCAGAATCATTTATAAAGGGAGGGCAGGGTGGCGAAACACGAGGGGAAGATGTACCGCTGCATTTTGCATGAGCTAGGTTTGTACCTCGAGCTACCATCACATATCGTCTTTCTTTGCAAAATAGTTTTAGCACCGTAATACTTTTTTGTTAAATGTAATAATTAATACAGCTTTCAATATCACAGCAATCCAGTTACGAGATTAGTTTTCTGAATAATATTATTTTATAATTATACAACAAAACAAGCATAACTTAGATTCAATTTGGTGTTTGTTACTAAATTATAATTTTTGGGAGTCGCTGCTATTTTCTTAAATATTTTTTATACTATTTACTCAAATATATACTTACAATTTAATTATTTGTTACCAAACATCTATAATGAATATATATAAATAGTTAAATTTATTTATTATGTATTATCATTCGTTCTTTTACACGTTTTTTAACAATTTTAATTGTTCTTATCGACACTATCAGATTTTAAACAAAATATTTTTAGTGTTAAAAATTAAAAAAAAATCGTTTTTAAACTAAGTATTAAAGGATCACTTTGCAAAGAAGTATAACAATGATCATTGTGTAACACTGAAAAATGTTTATAATTATAACAAAACCTTTAGAGAACCTTTATTTGAAAACAATTTGGACTATCTACTCACATTGAATGTGTATGTAAATAGGTGGCATGGAACACCGAAACTTGCTGGTAGGACATAGGAAGCATTAATGTTATCCTCCTTATGGGAGGTATATACACGAGACCCATGGACACCTGTTGAAATATCTTCGGTAGTAATGGGGAGGAACGAAACAAATTTGAAAGGAAATTAACGGAGAGAATTTTAGGTTTACGACTGTTTAATTTAAGATCAAAATCTGTTGTTTAAGTGATCTTTATTTGATTCTATATCCTATTCTACGCTATCATAATGACACCTGAAGTCAAATTCCTCTAAACTCAAGAAAAGTTGATGATTTTTGCATTATTTGCCACTTCAATTAAGTAAAATAAGACCATATGTGAATATAAATATGAATACAAATAACTTTTTTCAACGTGTACCAAAACCCAGCTCGACTTTTTACTTTAAACTATCAATTCAATGTAAGACTGCAATGATCGTTTCATGCTATTGACAGAGCAATACCAAATACATGTCTCGTATATTTAATGTAGCCCTTTCCATTTAAAGCAAGTGTAGTTTTTAGTTTATTTTAAAAATACTTATAGTTGTCCACATCGAGAATCATAAAATAATTAACTTTCCGTTAAAGAATTCAAAGTATTTTCAACATTGACTTAGCATTTCGTAACAGGAAAAGTTATATTAAAGAATATATTAAATTAGTTTATTGAATATTAGTTTAAGAATAACTGACAGACCAACAAAATAAATTAGTTTTTATTAAAAAATAATAAGTTAGGTTTTGTTTTTAGGTAAGTGATACTGACATGTCAGATAAAGTATTGGTAGATTTTTGGAAGGTTTGGTTTGATATTTTTATATAATAAGACAAACTTCTTTTAGGTACATATGTATATTTATAAGCATATCGTTTTAAAACAGTATGTTAGCTAATTAATTAGAAGCTTATCCCATTGGAAAATCATCTTTATTATAAAACTAAATTAAGTTAATAATATAAAGTAACTAACTATTTTAATATCTAAACAGAAACATATATTCAAAGTTAACAATGGAGAAAAATTTACACCGTTAACAAATTTTACTGTATCTCAAACTTTCTGAATGTTTAGTTTTACAACGTAGTTTACAAGACTTTTTTATATTCAACTTTTAGCAGTAGACGTCCCTTTTATTTAAAAATTCAATAGAGCTTTCTGCATTGCTACTCAAAAGTGAACATGATATTTTTTTTACTTTTATCATGATAAATGTTTTAAAGTATTTGTCCACTTGTTTGTAAAATATTTTTTGTCGCCTAAAAGTCAATTACAATAAAGCATTTCCGAATGAAAATTATGTTGGTAGTAAATTAAGGTAAATAATTTATAGGAAGGAAGGCTCAGGTAGTTGAACAGCAGGGTGGTGTGGGGCCAGTTGCTGACCCGCTCTGCATTTTGCATTAGATTTAAATTGTTTACGTCGTTAAGAAAGAAAGTTTATCTAAATTGACTAAGAGGCCGGCAACTTACGCGATTACGGTGTATTTCATCTTTCCCTTAATGTTTTTTTACGTGGAAATAAATGTTATTTTTACCTGGAAATAAAGCTTATTTTTTTAATGATTCTGTTCTAATCAAATGTGAAAGATTATTATAAAAAAATAAAATTACTTTATATCTTTATTTATTTTCTGTCAGTTAGAGCTTCTAAGTTTTATAAGTAAAAAAAAAATTGTAAACGACTACACTAAAAAGTCGTTTGGATAGATATCGGATTAACGCCGTATTCTCCTTATTCTTAATAATATTTTAAGTTATAATGTTTCTTGGTTTGTAAGTTGTTGCTATCATAAGTTATTTATTTGAGAAAAATAAGAATAAGTTCACTGAATAAATTGCTTTGATTTCAGATTAAAACTAAACATTACTTGCATGCATTTACTTAGTATTTTTTTATTGACATCATTTTTCTTTAAATATTCAAAGTATATATAACAACTTATAAGATATAGAAGGTTGAAGTCTATATCCAACTCCCAAAATACTAAACAATGTTATCAAACACCCCGTCTCCATGTAGTTGTAATACATCTTAGAAACCATTGTCAATAATATTTAATGTCTACTGTACATGTTATTGTAATGAATTGTTCTCTTACTTTATACAATAATGTAATCTATTCGTCATTATATTTCATGATGTAACCACAATATTGATAGTTCACATTGAGTGGAGTTCATGAACGGACGGAACAGATGGGAACTATGAAGTATTTTTTGATACTTATACTATTTTGTTTCTATCAAAACGGCGTGATATACTGCTCAAACTTTGGTGAATTTGTAGCACAAAAGTTTAATCAATTCTCAAACAAAGTATCGTCTGCTTTTAAAATTTTAAGACAGAAAATTAGTTCCTTAATTTTTCCTGAAGTGGATTTGGTTATAAGTGATGCGAGAAAATATGCTAATATGAAACAAAAAACTAAGGCAGCGTTTTGTGACTTTGTTGAAGAAGAAGCTGCGCAAATGGAAAATGAAGCATCTGGATATGACAAATTGCGATCAGAACCAACAGCTCTCATGTCCACTCTCCAATTGGCAACACTTCATGGCAAGAGAATCGAATCACACGTTGTTACTTCCCAGGATGGATATCTGCTCACCTTGCATCGTCTAAAGAGCCCAGCTATTTCGAATATAAATACAGATAGCAGTCTTAATAATTCTACCGTATTATTGCATCATGGATTACTTGGAAGTTCAGCTGATTGGATTTTACTAGGACCAGAAAAATCTTTGCCATATATATTATCAAATGCAGGATGTGATGTTTGGCTTATTAATGCTAGAGGAAATTATTACTCTAGAGGTCATATGAATAAAAGAGTTGATTCTTTAGAATACTGGAATTTCTCTTTTCAAGAAATGGGTGAATACGATTTACCGGCTATTGTAGATTATATCAGAAATACTAAAAATAGTACGGATCAAATTAATTTTATTGGACATTCCTTGGGAGCTACTGCCTTTATTATTATGTTATCAACTCTACCAGAATATAATAATTACTTCAGAATTGGTGTCTTATTGGCTCCTTTGGTTTATATGACGAATGCTATAGGACCTCTTCGAGTTATTACTTCTATGGCCAAAACACCTCCAGAACAATTACTTAATTTACTTGGAAATGGAGAATTTTTGCCCAACAGAAAAATTCCATCTTGGATTGCAAGCAGATACTGTAACGGACATGAAATGTATTGCTTAAATCCTCTATTATTCCTTAGCGGTAGTGTACCAGAAGAAGATTCATGGGATAAAAGTTTGATTGCCAACGTTCTTTACCATTTACCAGCTGGTGGATCAACAAAAACCATTTTGCATATAGCACAGTTAGTAAAAAGTGGAACATTTCATAAATTCAATAACGAAAAGGAATTATTTTCTGTGAATAAAGTTAAAGTTCCCATTGCTTTATTTAGTTCTAGAGATGATTGGCTTGCTACTACACCCGACGTATTGAGATTATTTTTAAGTATTGTTAACCCAATAGATCATTTTACGATCAAACATAAAAAAATAAGTCATACTGATTTTGTATGGAGTCCAAATGCAAACATTTTAATATTTGAAAAAGTCCTATATTATCTTGAAAATGGATTAACTATCAATTCAACAAATACGAATGAAATCTCAGGTTAAATTTTGATCTAGTGTAATTCAATATGTAAATGTTTTTTGATGTCTTATTATATTTATAAAGAATTTGACGTGCACAATTTATTTTGAACATTTATTTAAACCTACCTGCCTACCAACCTACCTAAACATCAGCCATACTAGCTTCAGACGAGATTATGTATTAGAGCAACGTTCTCATTTTATTGGTAATCCTATCAGATGAGAAAACTTCTATAAGGTACTAAAGCAAGAAGTTTAGTATGTTTATAACTAAAACTGAAAACATTAGTTTTTAGGAGATAAATTAAAGGTTATCAACACCCTATTGCCCAGTTCTTGTATTATTTGGCACACGTAGTTATATTTAGTTAATTTAATGATAGGTAAATAAAAAAAATATTACATCAAGTGGGGGAAACAAAAACAGGGTTGGTTAATCAGTAATCAGTAGACATTTTATTTGTAACAGTAAATTTCAAAATGGTTATAATTTTTTAAAATACTTCTCAAATTCTAAAGGAATATTCAAATGATTTTAAAATGCTACAAGTAAACCATATTTCTATATAATAAATGGTAACATACTTCTATTTCTAAGAATAGTATAAAATTAACATTCTACTAGTCAACAATTAGGCTAACGCAATTCTGTTTTAAACAGGCTTTATATCTAAAGTGTTTAACGTCCCAGACTATTTGACGGGTGAAAAAATAAAGAATAGAGAAAGCTCATTCATGTTAAACATTACTTTTTGTAAATGGCTTCTTATTTGTATAAAAACAAAGATTTATTTAAAAAAAATACTAAAAAAAAAAACATTCGAGGAGCAAACAGACATCCTCAATTTTTTTTTTTCAAATATTTTAATACGTAGATTAGGTAGCCCTTTTAGTGCCATTGTCTCTTATCATGATAAAAAAGTACTAACACAGATTTTTCTTTTAAACAAAATTTAATTTATTTCTATTTTAAGTGTCGTTAACAATTTTACTAATAATAAATAATCTTCATAGGTTTAAAGTTCTATTAAATTTATATTAAAAAACCTTGTATGCGAAAAAACAATAATTTGTCTATAGGCGTAGACTTCTTTTTACTGCGTTTCAAATTATATAAATAAAGTAAATAATGATCATCATCCTTTATTAAACTTTTTTCTCTTATATTTAGTATTATATACTTTATACTTTTTACTATTTTCATATTTAGCTATGACGTTGAAATAAGGAGTAAATCTCTCAAGTTATTCTTGATGTTATTTGAAAGATTGGTGGTAGAGCCTATGAGCCTAGAACCGGGGAAGAAGCACACTCTGACTGAAGATCTCTGTGAAGTAATATTTAATGGCTGCGTTTCGTTCCATGAGAGTAAGGATCGGTTATCCTTTCCTTTCCTCTCCTGGGATGCTAATGTATTCAATGACCTTGTATTCTGCATTAGTCTCAATCAACTTTGAGATATTGAGTGTGTTTCATTTGCATGAAGTCCAGGGAGATCCTGCAACTGCTATTCAGATTGGGGGTCCTTTCGTATCATATGTCATAAGGCTCTTCTTTCAGTTCTGACCAATGAAAATGCTCTTTGATAGAATGGTTATTGGACCATCAGCATGTTTGGACGATTTCTTCACCTCAAGGTTAGCAATACATCTTCAATATGTCCATGCGTGATGGTCACTAGTTCGCATCAGGTAGGCCGTCTGCTCATTTGCGTCCTTGACCATCAAAACTCACTAACTCATAATAATTTGATTATACCAATAATTATGATAACAATTTTTGGTTTATAACTAACATTTTCTAAATGATACCAGAATAATATATTTTTCCTCTGTAATATGTAGTTCAAACAATTTATAATTCTTTTGGACTCTCGTTCAGTTACCCAAAGGATTACATTACTACTAAGGAAGTTATTCAAATAAGCCGAACATATGTTTTGATACTTTCAAGTAGAAGCTATAAATATAAGAGCTATTGTCTAGGCAAGAACAGTTTTGTGTTCGATGTATAAGTGTTAATAGCTCAGATTGGTTTACCTATGTGTGAAATAATGAAAACACATTTTTTCTTCATTATGTTACTTTTCAAATTGGATGCGCATAATTTGAAGCAAAGAGATATTTGTAAGAGAAGCGAAGTTAGAAAAGTGCGTTCTGAATGTACGGAGTCATTTAAGAAACTGTTTGCGAACATATTTTCATTTTTTAGTATCTCAACGGAGCGTATCGAAAGAAGGCGACTAAAAATTAAAAAAGCTTTTTTGAGATTTATAGATGAAGCATTCGATTCTGAAGATTCTAATGTTACAGGTAGAAGAAGATCTAATGATAACGACCAGAATTTCCAATCAACAACGTCGAAACGCAAACATTTCTTGTATCATTTGGGTATATAGTATTTTTACATCCACAAATTCATTAGATGATTGTTATAAATATAAAAAGGAGTAAATATATATGTGACTGACATCCTCACCAGTAAACTTTTTGAAATATATGTTTGCAGTATTCAAATCACAAGTGGAATAAAGGACGTAACATCTTTACAAAATAAACGCCGAGTAAAGTATGCCTACATGTAGCGTACTATTTTAAATTTTTAAGTGCGGAGCATTATATTACATTCTGTTTTATTACAATATATAAAGATAGTCACTTCTTTATTTACGAATTACACCCTCACTTAATTATTTAGAAAGTTGCCAAATTAGAATAATAATCGTTATTAAAAAAAAATACGCTCATATCTCACGTCTTATTTTTAAATTTAACCTTCTTTAAATAATAAGTGATCAATATAGTTTAATATCATACATCAAATTTTGAAATATATCCTTTTAAAAATTTTGTTTAAATTATTTTGTAAGAACTTATTGAGTAATCCGATACAACATTTTGACATTATTATCTGACATATTTTTTAGGAAACAAAATTAGTTATCTGACTGACTGTCCATTGTTTTATTTGATTGTCGCGAGGAAAAGTTGCAATAAAGTCAAATTGCAAATTTATAACTACATCGAAACTGTTTAGTTCTTATCTTATACGGCTAATAATATTACATTGCACATTTGTTTATTACATTCTATTTTATATACACTTAAGATATTAAAAGTTTCATTAAGAGAAGTTTTACAAAACATTGCAATTTTACAACAAGAATGTATTTATCACAAGAACAACTTTATTTTATATTAGTTTTGACTAGCAGTCTCGCGCGTTGGGAAAACTCCTTATATTCTGTGAAATATTCTAATTAAAAGTTTGTCCCAATGTTCTTCACATTTAACTAACTCAAACAAAAATCAATAGATTTTCCACTTTTTTTAGATTTTATTTTAACAAACCGATTTTGTTTTATTGTACATTTTATTGTAACATTATGAATTATTTATATTTTAAAAAGATATTTATAGCAGTATACAACAATTTCCAACGTGGGTGAAGCTGGTACAAGATACATGATACTTTCGCAGCGAGGCATTGGTAAATACACGTGCGATACACAACTGGTCACAATGGTGATTTCCCTAGCGGGCGATTCAACGCTAACGCGACACTGAAACACGTTCATACAACACTCATAAAATTATTTTTAAATGTTATAAAAATACAGTAATTATTATAGTTTTAACATCTGAAATGTAGATGTTAGTCATTCGTTAAATTATCTTAGGTTTTATATAATATTAAATGATGTTATACTTAGAGCAAAAATATGCTTTATTTGCACAAATATTATATTCGTATGAAAATACAAAATAAGTATTGACTTAATCTAAAATATGATAATGTATCTTTAATAATGATTAAAATGTAGCCTTGAAAGTGCGAAGCTTGTGATAAATGACCAAAGAAAAAACGGTCCTCTGAGGACTATAATGGCCTTCTTCCTTAAGGAGAATTTTGCCCCTTTCAATGTAGGAAAATAGTTACTCTCTTAAAGACTACTATAACTTAGAAGGTGACTATGTTCAGGTGTTTTTTTAAAATACGGCTGTGAATAGATCTGAATCTTTATTTGTGCGATTATCTTAATATATACAATGTAGATGAAAATTTTAATTCAATACAAATAGGTAGATATCTTCCCAATAATATATTTATTACTTTGATAAAAAAAAACTCATAAATCGATGTATTATCCGCTATCCCCACACGACGTTACCTTTCTATTGTGCCCCTAAGCTTCCCTTTACGAAGGGTTCCTAAAGCCTTACATTACCGCATCAAATAATAACACTCGATGTAAAAAGACTCGGTGCGCTAGAATTACTCCTAAACAATATATGGCTCTATCTAGCCAGAATAATGTGTCATAAGAGTGTTTTATAAATATAGCATCTTCTAAGACGAGAATTTTGTTTTTATTATCGCTTTATTTGCTAACTTCTTACCAAAAAGATGGTATTAGTATTTTATGTTATTTATTACAATTTCTTATTAAATATGATATATTAGACCAATCATACATTTACCTTTGTAATAGTAGTCTTAGGATTTTCATTTCAGTATAAAAATGAATTTAAATTCCTATTGATCTAGTATGAATTGTCTGTGGGAGGTGTTTTATAGTACTTTGTTATTATAAAAAAAGAATTATTGTAATTCACATGTATTAAAATTGCTTATGATTTAATGCTTGTTAGCAAATACATTATATATGATTAAAATTGATTTTTTGCAGAATATTGAACCCATATTGGTAAAGGGCTTCATACATAAATGATAGAAACAAGCACAAGGTTACGAAGAGATTGATAAATAAATTTGGACACCAAAAATCTATTTTAGTTTAAGCTTTGACACCTCTTTTTTTTTAAATACTGATACTATTCGTTTTTCAAAATGATATAAAGTGCGTAAAGTTTTTTTGTATTGATTTTAAAGTAAATAACGTTAGTATTTCCTTAGTATGTCGTTATTCAAGTTTAACAAACTCATTGTGTTTTGGAACTCGTTTGGAATTATTACCTAAAATACATTTTTATAGCTCTATTATTTCTGTGAATATTATTTTTGTGAAGCAAATATTAATGAAATTTTTGTTGTACATGTGTCTAATTAATTTCAGACTTATGAATATCAATAATATAAGTTATGTATTGTTTCAAGTATATTATGTATTGTTCCAAATTGGAATCAAACCGAGTCTATTAATAGCTTTTAAAGAAAAAGGAACATTAAGAAAAAGTATATTTATAAGTGAATTTATATAAACAATATTATGTATGTGCTAACATTAGAAATATGCAGAGTTTGTTAGTTTAAAACCGATAGTCTCAGAAAGTGCTAGTCAGATTTGAAAAAACCTTCAGTTTTGAATATTCCAATTATCGAGCAAGGCTATTAGTTATATTTTACTTAAAAAAAAACAGAGTTCTTTAAGGAAATTGCTACTTTATAACCCAAGGTGCAAAATAGAAAACCTATTAATGCGTGACCGCAAAAACTGTTGATATTACAACAACATCATGTAAGACAGGTTTGTAGGTCCCATTAACATCTAGTAAAATATATGCAAGAGCATATATCTAACTATCATAGTTTATTATTATCCACTTTAGTGTTAAAAAAAAAATGTCGGAAGAGACAAATTACCTTAAATGTGTATTTTAATATATATCCCTATCCAAAATAAGTACTATGTCATAAGGAGCACTTATGTACAAACAAAATACTTTTTGTTTCATCCCAATCAGACATTTCGATTACAAGTTATCACGAGAATGATACGCTTAGAATTGGGACCTAATAGTGAATTATTTGCCAAAGTGTTTTATCAACATTATATCATCATCATCATCATCACCATCACCATCTTCATTATCCCAAACCCCAAACCCAAACCCAAAACTTCATGATTGGGTGGAACGTTGAAAAGCAGTTTCAAAAATAATTTTAATATTTTTATTTATGTTTTTATAAAATTTTTGTACAGCAACATAATTTAATTTCACCATATAGCATCAGTTTTCAAGGATCACAATAAAATAAATAGTAGTTAGTACACAAACATTGGCATAACTAATGCTCGCAGCTGCGAACCCCACTTTTATTACAAAATAAAACATTAAATATTGCAATTTATTCGCATAGGGTGACATTCAATGATTGAAATACTAAGGCCGGAACGCTATGCAATTCACAGTAATAAAATTTCATGTTACTTCAAAAGAGGTATTTTTATGTTAAAGTCTTTCATAAATATATTTTTTATAATAAAAAAAAATTACGGATATATCTTACAAGTAATTCAAAAAATGTTGAATTTAAAAATGTATAAGTAGTTTATACAGTACTCCTAGATGATAAATACATAATTTTATATCGAATGTATTTTTTATTCTTAAGAAGTAGGGTCTATTTGTTAAAAACTGTACATTATATTTATATTCACAATATTAGACATTTATAATGTAATGTTACATTTATTATACAATCTCAAGCAATTTTTATAAGACCTAATTTTTCGATAATTGAGGATGTCTACAAAATACGTAAGAATCGTATCAGGATATGCAAAATTATATATCATAAGTGAAATTCCTACTTATTCTTCCCTTTCCCTTTCCCTAACATTAGTTATGGAAAGGAATGCACATGCAATAGTAATACATCCTAAAATCAAGCGTGAAGCGAGGTTTCATTATTTTAACCAATAAAATTTTTTTTACTGTACCTTTAATTAATTCAAAC
The DNA here is from genome assembly GCA_018231745.1 of Danaus eresimus. Taxonomy (NCBI): domain Eukaryota; kingdom Metazoa; phylum Arthropoda; class Insecta; order Lepidoptera; family Nymphalidae; genus Danaus; species Danaus eresimus. Next base: position 17,418 of record DVQP01000241.1, read on the forward strand.
GTACTATTTCGTTTTTAGTATTACATTAAGTAGTTTACAACAAAATTCTGAAAAGAAAATCTCACCTTTTATATCACCCTATTATATTCTCATAATACAAAGATACTTCAAATCCCTTTGAAAGATTAATATATTTTGAATATTCTTTTACTATTTGATACGGTCTGAGTCGTGGTTAAAGGGTTAATGTTTTTAATTCAAAATTATTCCTCTAAAAGGAAATGGTAAAAAGGGTAGAATAAATTTTGTCAATAAAATGAAATGGAATGATGCAATCCAAATAAATTATAATGCACTGCAAAATACAATTAAAACATTTACTTTTTAAATACAATTTAGTGATCGTTTAATGAAATTGAACAGCACAACTTTGTAAACTGTATAAAAGTTAATTTTATTTAAAAACTTACCTATAATTGTAGTATTTTAGACTATTACTGAAATTTTTCAATTTAAAGAGGAAAATTTTTGATAATTAATAATTAGATGTCATACGTTAAATGACTCATATAATATATAATCGTACTTTGAATAAAAAATATCTAGAAAATTCAAGTTACAGTTAAATCATTTTAGCGTGTTATCTCCTTTTAATTTAATTCTATTTATATTCTACTAATTGCTATCCAAGTTCGAAATGAGCATTTTCTCAATACGGACTACTTGAATTATTATCAATTTTCTTATTGTTTAGTACTAAGCGTACTAAAAAGACAAACTAAATGCACTCATCCAAATATTACGCACGTAGATTTTAACCATAATAATCACCAAAATAAAAATCAGCGAATCAAACAAATGGATCGTCACAACAATTCTACATAAAATTGAATTCTAATTTATTTTTATAGCATTTAAAAAACAATGTTTATCAATCGGGTACAGCAGAAACACCAAACCAATAAATAATATCGATTTCAATTCCAATGGCAGACAAAACAAAATTTTAAACTGAGGTGAAGATTTGAAACAAATTCTCTGACTCTGTTGTTAAATGTTATTAAAATGTCGCAAATGAAAGTAATGAAAAGAAGAGTATAATTCAATTAAATTTGAAAAATATTTAGAAATTATTAAAAAAAATAATTCATTGCATTATATACATACTAAACCTGCAATAAAATGTTATTTACACGAAACTAATATGTTTTGGATTAAATAATAAGATAGGCGTAGTAATCTGAAAAATCTTAGTTTGATTTTAATGATACTCGCGAAAATCTTAGATCTCATTACAAAAATGTTATATTTGATTTTTAAATTATTTACAATCATATGCATGTGTGCATAGGAGTGTCAAATAGTAAACAATATATTTTGAAATAAAGCGCTGTATAGACCTTCATAAACGTATTCGTATAACTAGTTTACATGTTAACACAAACATTTTTTTGTATGTGCCTCCCGTAATAATATCTCAATCGAACTCAACTTATTATATTTTGCTCTGTAGATAGCTAGGATTTGTAGCTTTTATTTCTATCTATTCATTAAATAAATAATATGTTATTTATTATCATAATTATTGGTATTTAAAATTTCAACATATATTCTATTATTACATCAGACGACATGTCGGGGTAGTTGACCATGCTAAGTAATTTAAGGGACGTGATGGGCTACCTTCCGTTTCGTTGATTTTAATCACTTAATATTAATATTGGCCGCGCAGCACAGTCTGGTGTCTAGTATTTTAAAGTTCATTAAATTTGTTTTATAGTAGATGTCCCTCATATGATATAACTTAATATAATGCCTAGTACCTACAAATAAATATATTAGAATGAATGCTATACTATTTTTAAAAAAATTTAATGTACAATTGAAATCCTTATTTTTGTTGATAAATCCAAAGAATTCTTTCTTTAACCCTTTCAATAAATTTGTACTTAATTTTGTTATTATAAAAATAGGGACATAATATCAAAATGTTATAATAACTGACATTACGAAACAAATAATAACTGTAAACTTGCCATTTAATCGTAGAAGAATTTAAATTGTTTATATTTAGATCATGAAAACTGTTAACATTTTGGAGAAAAATTTGTTTATAACGATCTTAGCCAAATACTAACATCGTTTTACTAACCTTAGCTTCGTTCTAGTAAACATCGTTTTCCTAAACTTAGCCAAATACTAACAACAAAAAATTTTATAAACTAGTACTCACTATTATATTTTTCAATTTGAAGAGATAAAAAAAAAGCTGGGAAAAACGTAACACAAATAGTACTTGAAATTATACACCATTCTTTTTTTGCATTGAAATTCTTTAGGCGAAGAGTAATCAGAGTGAAATCATGCAGAAGCGAGCGAACTTATCACGAATGGAATTTAAACAGGAATCTCCCCAGTAGACAAGGGTGTATCAAAAACAAGACTTATTTGATAACAATTTTATACACATATTACACTTGAGGATTCTCGTTTATTTTTTAATCCAAAAGTCTTTGAGAAATAAGTTAAATAATATTTTATATATATTTTTACATAATCAATAAAATATGATTAAAAATATATCTCAATTCAATGTTATAACCAAAACATTTATGAAAGGATTTTTTAATGACTTTTGACCTGCTTTACTTTACTTACCTGAGAAGCCGTTTTTGGAAACAGAATGTTACAGACAAGTCTAAAGACCGCTCTCAATTTTCAGGTTCTTAACCTTACTATAGGCGTACGGCCAACATTCATATATTTAATTTGATTTAACGCATAAATAAACAATAATGAAAATTTTCTGTCTCAAAATTTACTTTTAAAACCTCTTAGCTCGTATAAAATTATAGAATTAAAATACTTTTTCCAATAATATCTATATGTTTTCGTATTGTAATAATTATTTCGGCAATAAACATACTTCAAAATTTACAAAAATACTTTTTGTATAAAAACAATCATCCTAATTAATATCATTTATAAAATGAGTAAATACCCTTAGATATTTATCGTGATGATACAGATGAAATGTTACAAATAATACTTTATTTCAGATGGTAGTATGCGATTATCAGACAATTACTTTAATTCTTTAATCGTAAATTTTCAAGCACTAATTATGTATTGCAATTATCTTTTTGAAATCCTTTTTCAGAATCTCATTAACTATCCCCTCAAATTTATTTACGGAACGATGTTATCGAGAGCGGCACCCGTAAGAAATCGCATTTACTAAATAAATATCTTCCAGCTTTTTAGCATATTATAAGTATGACATTCTTGTATATAAGGTATCAATAATAAAATGTAAAGCAATATGAATTACTTATTTTGATAAATCTAGTAATGAAAGATAACATTTTAACATAAATAAAAATTGGCGAAATAATTTATTCAAAATTTACTTGGTATTGTTAGTAGAGACGTTTGTTTCATTACAATTTATAAAATTCTGTTATGACGTTTTATGTTGATCTTCGTTACCAGTAAAATTCGTGTTTAAAATTACTGTATTGAGAATTATTTAAACGTATAGCAGCTGTATTATATGGCTTAAGTATCGATTAATGAAATATCTTGCTAAGCTGTGAAACCGGTCTGATTTTGGAAAGTTATGTGATATTTTCTACTTATACTTTCTAAACTATATTAATATAATAATTTTAACCGGCCGATATCAGAGATAGTGACATTGAATTATTTTAAAATGTTTATTTCAAGTAAGAGCAAAGCTAAAAATAATATTTAAAGTAAATAAACTTTGTTGCATGCGAAGTCACGAGAAGTAAAAGGAAATAAAAACAAGTAATGGATTCTGGGAAATAAAAGCTAAAAATATAAATTTTCAAACAATAAATAAAAGAATGTTTTTACGTGGATCCCATATTTATTAACTGTTAAGGAAGACTATTCAAAGTCTTATTTGTATTAAATAACTATGAGCAATATTACATACTAAAATATTTTCCTTTGTTATAGATTTAAAAAGCCCATACAAACAAAGCATAATTCTCAAATTTTTATAGTATCGAAAAGTACATCCTTTGAAAAGCATTAATGCTTCGGGAAAGCAAATATGAAAGAACAACGTAATGCTCTAATATTGTTTATTTCTTTTATATTTCCTTTCGATAAATTTAAATTGATGTTTCTAATTTCTTTATTTATTCGAGTTAAAAGTTTTGATATTTTAACAGTGGTTTAAGACAAAACTCTCTTAATAAACTCTTCAAGTAGTATAAGGATCCCAAAAATATCTATAACTATAAGTATATCAGTAAATCTAGCTTATTTTATAAAATAAATATCTCAGTATCATGTAGAGAGTAAAAATATTATTAACATATTTGTGTAGTAAAAGTTGAATTTTATATTGTATATATTTAAAAAACACACACAATATAAAAAAAGCAAACAAAAATGGTCCATTGTTACCTATTTACATTCTAATTCGTATTATAATGAATTCCCTCGGACACAGTTTTATTTTATTTTATTTGTGGAAGTAATATCATGTGAACCATTTTTAATAGTAATGGTAAGTTTATATTGATTTAGTGTTAGTTTTAAAATTTAAAATGATGCTTCAGCTTATATTGAAGAGGCATGTGAGTATACCTGTAGAAAATAATTAATTAATGTATTAAAAGTAAGGGTAAATGTGTAAGATGTTAAGACACACGTTAGATATGTTTTATGGTAAAGAAACAAAAAGAAAAAGAAATTCTGGTAAAATATCATTATTGCAAATAAATCAGAATACTTATTTCAGCGTACTAATACGAATGCACCTCAAATTATTCGAATGTATTTAGAATTAAATCCAACTGTAAATATTGTGAAATATAACATTTTATACATTAATAGTCTAGTATTTGTTTATGTGCCATTTCAAAAAACAAGACAGATGTACGTTTGCAGGAAACGACCTGTATGTAGATGTGAATCTAATCCTAGACTCAGTTCGATTCTATCAGATCAGCCACATTTGCGCTTACATTGAATACATAATTAGCTCGGTTTACCAATTTAGCAATGTTGATCACTTTGAATACCATCGCTACAAATTTGAAATAGCTCTCAGAGAGCCTATGACGTTTATAAATTCGTCTAATGAGGTCCTGTGCACGTGAATGTAAGAATTTTAAGGAATAAAAGAAATAAATTTAGAGTCACTGTGAAGGCTTCAAATCGTAGCATTAGTTTGAGCGTTCAATTATGTATAAGCGCTAATAATATTTATATTAAAGCTAAGAACCCTTATGATATTTGCAATTAATTTTATAATATTAATGTTATAATAAAATACATATTTTGTTGCATATGCAACAAAGCTCACATAATCTACAGCATTTCAATTTCATAACTAAAATTAATGTATATTAGAATTTCATAATTTAATTTAATGTATATTAGAAATTCAAAATAACATGATATTGATAATTCCTCTATATGATTTAATTTCATGCAGTAGATATTAATATAAATGTTATGAAATTTTATTAGTATATAATATAAATTTCGTTATTAACAGTAATTGAAAATAAAGACTTTGCTATTTCCCAGAAACGATTTACAAATTTCCCAAAAACGGATTATACATGAAGCTGAACGCAAATAAACTTTTTTGTTATTCTTTAAAATAAAATACTAAATCTGGCTTATTTTACAAAATATATAAAATGCAGAAAAAATCATCACGAACAAAAGGATTCTGAAAAACGTTTTTGAAAATTTTCAATAGTCAATTTAGACAGATAAGCTACTTAATTTTAAAAATGATATTCTATCTCCTATAAACTTCTAATGACATCCTTAGAAGGAACAGTTTCCAATCTTTTAAAATTGACGTCATAGCGTCACTTTTCTGTATAACGTTGTAATTGACAAATGACACTGCGACGATTGTAGATTTTATTTATTTATTTATTTTAAAAGGTTTTGCTTGACACTAAGTTATCCAATCATTGAATTTATAATTTTAATAACTTATATAAACTATATAAATATATAACAATCAAAATTATGAGCGTAATTTAAAGATTAGAACTTTATATATATATAAGGATTATTAAAACCAGGTATTGTAAAATAAGTAAATTATTTAGCCCTGATCGTAACTATTATATTACAATTTATTATCCAAAGTGTGGGGAATATATTATGTAAAATCGAAAATTACTTTTGTGCGACCTTTTATCCCGTTTGTGCTGATACATAACATCCAATTTAGTTGGTATATGTTCTTACTTAACTCTCACACAGGTGATGTATTATACATTCTATCTTAAGTCTGATTGTGTTAATTCCGTAATTACTATTATCAATAACATTGGTGCCAAATCTTTTATTGTGATGAAGTTTATGTTAAGTTTAATCGAAAAAATATATTGTTTTAAAAAAATTATTTTACGAGCCAGATTGCCACTTGGTTTGTTAATACTTTAATATAATAATATCCTAATATATTTAAAGTCATCATGTAGAAAAAATGGTCTAAAAAAAGAAAAGTCCTTTTACCAAAAACGTGAAAGTTAAGTATGAGATTTTTTTTTCCAATCATATTATCAGCTCAAAAAATTATTCCCTAGTTAAATCAAACAAGTGCAGCGGACTCTGATCGGTCTTCTAAATTGACCGAGACAAATAAGATCCTTATATTGATAATATTGATATTATCTACATTTTTAATCTTCGTAGATTAGACTACTCTACCCACCACCTTTTCAAGCATAAACAGCGAAAATTTCAAGAAAAAATAAGTCACAGAAGTCTGTGCCACTTATTTTCTATACTCAATGACCCAACTTTTTCTCAGTATTTGAATTCTAAAGTTGCATACTTGTTCTTCAAATATATTCTCAGCTTAGTCATTCCTTCCAATCGTTTTCTGTAGAACTCTTACATTCCTAGCCAATTTCTGATTAACTGACATTAAGAATTTCTATAAGAACAATTCCATTTAGAAACGTATTAACTTTTATTAAAATAACAAATTTTATTCTTAAATATTTATATTTATCGTTCCAAAAGTAGAAACGAAAGTCGTAAAGAGAAACGTATAAAATAATATTTTTATGTAATTTTTTGTAACATTAATTAATATTTCTTATTCATTACTCCAATATTACATTTTTTTTTAATTGGAGGTCTGGGGTTGTATAATAAGACATTCAGCTTAGTACAAAGTACTACATAAGTGAAGAAAAGCCTTTAAAAAGGCCACCAATTCAACATACTAATATATAAACAAACTATCTGATACATAATAAATGACTAACTTTTTACAGTTTGTTTATTTATCAATGTCATATTAAATTTGTTTTGCATTTAGTTTAATAAAATTTTTGATTAAGAAGAAAAAATGGCATTCGATTAATATAATATATATTTATTTTTAACCTTATTTTTTACGATCTATAAATCTAATCTTATCTATAAATCTAATAAAAATCTCCGTAAATAATATTTCACTATCACAAAACAACGAAATAAAAAAAATATCTTTTTCTTAGAACAAAAACGATTTCTCGATAGCTGAAGATTTAATTGGAGCCATGTAAAAAAATGAATTTGAGTTTTTAATGAAAATAAAGATGCAACGAAATGCATCTTCATCAACAAACTAGATTAAAAACTAAAAGTTAAAAAAAGGTTCATTCAAATATTTGGTATAAACGCGAGTCATAACAGTATTTATAAAAAAAACTCATTTTTATAAAAGTTGGATTCATTAATGAGAACAACAACCCCTTCTCTTTTATGTCACAGTGGCAAAACTTGTAACAACATCTAACTTAACCATAAGTTTTTTGATAAGTCAGTATTTAAACGATAGGGAGGCGGGGGTGTTACAGGTTGCATGGGTTTGAGGGACAGGTAGGATAGGGAAGGAAAATTTCAATTATATAGATTAAATTAAATAATATCGATTAATTCTATATTTAACTACATAAATAAAAAGGTAAATAAACTATCGATTACTTACTGTGTTTTAATTTAGCAAAAAATATATATACAATTTAAAATTTCTAACGAGATTTTCTTTTCTGTATATAGGGAAAAAATATTGAGAAAATACTATTTAGATCCCTCTAATGTTTTTTTTATTTCTTAAAACATTGTTTTTATTACTAAATAAAATAGTGTATAAATAAATTACAGTAAAATTTTCGAAGTAAAAAGGAATAATTTTTTATGTAAAAATATATAAAACCTAAATAATCACTTAATAAAGAGTAAACAAACTAGTTAAGAAAATTAAGTAAATAAAAACAAACATTTTCGATAAAAGGTTTCCGCATCCCTAAAGAAGCAACAGGGTGTTGGACGCCTGCGCGATTCCACCCCCAGCCTTTAAATTGCCCAGCAGGACCGCTGGGATCTCAAATCTACGTCTGACTCCAACTGAAGAGGAGGCCTCAAAAATAAAATCTCCGCGCGTGTTGTAGCAATGGTAGTGCTACCCGGGCCAAACATATCTTAGACTGAGTGGTTTTGCTATCAGTGACAATGACTGTTAGTGACTATAAACGCTGTGAATGCCAGTGAGAAGTTAAGTTTCAAGGTAAGTTTAAGGATTTCCCGCGCCAAACAAATGCTTTTTAAAATTTTTGAATTTTGTATCTTATTAATAGTCATGGCGATTTTTGGCGCTTGAATAGCAAATGTTTAATTATTACTATGTTATATATTTTTAGGAGTTAATAAGTTTCAATTTGTTTAAAATAAGCCTTTATGACAACGCGGCGATCTTAATTTAGAAAATAAACTAGCTACCAATATTTTTTGTCTCGATAAATCCACAAATATGTTTAATAATGATTACTAATATTAATTCTTTTAAAATATTTTTCATTTGGTACCAAAAGTAAAATAAATATAGTGGTTTATATGAAGGCACACCGTGACGACTATAAGAACACTTAGGATTATAAATCGTGTGCCCATTTAGTGTTAAATTTGAAACATAGCAAGCAACTAACAGCAATTACTTCTTACTCGTAGTATAAGATTTTATTGCATGAGCGTTATTCTATTTAAATTAAATCAAAGTATAAAATAAAAAGGCTATCTATCAAAAATCTAGCATAATAGCAAAGGCTACATAGTTAAATGAGAAAACTATGTTAAAGACCGCGAACTATAAATGTGAAGCACGATCACTTTAATACCTGCCACAGTTCTGTAATTTATATTTTATCACTACAGAATAAAAAGATCCCCAAATCAATAATATAATCATAATATGAAAACTATGAGAAGTGCAAGCGAAGTAAAATAATGGTCTGGAATGATCAAATTCTCTTTATAAAGGGAATTTATTTTACGTACTTATTTACCGTACGACATAGAAGAGCACTCACTCGCTAGAGTCCTTACTGCTAATATCTTTGTTGAACGAGGAGGTGGACCAGACACTTATTTTATCAATTAATGTTTGAGTTATGTCAAATGAAAATATCAATGAAGTTCTAGATGTCAAAAGTAAATCAACAAAGTCCACTTAAAATCATCATTAAAAAGTACCTATGAAAAAATTGAATTATTACCTTATTATATGATTTTTTTACAAGACCGATACGGTTCTTCTTACATGTTATGTTCAGTTATTATCATCTTATACTTTTTAATCGTGCTTTCACTACTGAAGATCGTAACTCCAGAGATATTTGGTACGCTCCTTCCAAAGGGCATGGTTAGTGCGACGCTGGCATGTTGGCTGGCTGGCTGGTATTTCCAGGTGTTCTGGAATTTGGTCTGACTACCTTTTGTGATTTCGGTCTGTAGGTGTTTACCATTCATTTTAAGTCACAGGCAGATATTAGATAAGCGTAGAATTTTTGAATTTTGAGTTCTTTGATTATAGAGACTTGCATACAGCGGGCCGTTCAAGGTATGCGTAACAGAAGGCGCCAGAACCTCCTTTCAAAAGCACCAATTCTTTGCCTGACGGCTTTGATAGTCCGATTATTATTATATAGATATATATGTGGCTAATGAAAACAACAATGATAGCATTATTGCTAAACAAATAAATAACAATGAAATAAATACTGCGATGACGATGACGATGACGATGACGATGACGATGACGATGACGATGACGATGACGATGACGA
>DVQP01000242.1:0-27392 GCA_018231745.1 Danaus eresimus
AAAAAAAAAAAAAAAAAAAAAAAAAAAAAAAAAAAAAAAAAAAAAAAAAAAAAAGTCGTAAATCTCGAACATAGATTTCAGAAACGTGCCAGCGAAAGCTTATATGCACGACATCATGTCTGCATTCACTACCATCTCCATTTCCAAGACGGGAATCTTTCGGTCTTGTAGGTGATAATTGCAATCACAGCAGTGTACATTTATGCGTGCTTATACAGATCCGATAGCGGTTTCAGGACTCAGCAGTTTATTGCTTCGGCACCACGAACTAATGTTTGTTAAAATAATGGTTAAGTAAGTAAGTTAGTGTTTTCAGAAGATTTTAATGACTGGGACCAAGAGTAGCTTGATAATCGATATGTTGAATATTAGGATAGACATGCTTATAAATTTGTTCTAGTCTATGCATTAGGATAGCTGGCTTTGGATTACTAACTAACTGACCAACAAGAATTCCAAAGTTTGAGGATATCTTATATTTACTTATTAAAAGTAAACTTTATTCCATTTATGGTCCAAAATTTTGTCAATATTTGTTCACATCTTTTTATCCTCACTTCTTAAATTACAAATTATAGTAAACCGTTGACATAATAGATAAAGAGCGAACAATACACAGAAATTAATGTTCGGGTGGAACAAAATTAGATTATTTTGCTTTTATTCTCTAGAAAAAAAAATGACCAACGAAAAAAACCCACTAAGTTAGTAAATATTTTAAGTTGATGTAAAAAAAAAAAACATTACTTTAGTCAATATTTTATAGATATTATTGTTTTTTTTTGTCTAAAAATTATTTGCTTTGAATGTACTTATATTATAAAAAGCATTTATATTTTATATGGTGCCACACTGCCCGAAGTTGTCGTGACATATTCTGTTAATATTTGTAATATGAAGGTTCTAGATCTTGACTTTTAAGATAAATAAAAGATTTATGTGTGTTTACAGAAATTTATAGTCATAATTCATATTTTTTATTGAAAATGCGTCGGAAAACTATAATATTTCTTATTTGTCTAACTAATTGATAATTATTATCTAAAATTATAGTCAATTAATACTTAGTTTTCCTTGACGTGTGGCTATTGATGTGTTTAACGAGAATTGTGATATAATGAATGTGTACCTTCCTATTTGTTTTTTAAATGTTAATAATTTGACTTTTATCAAATAAAATGACAAATCGCAATTTCTTGAAAAAAATTAGATAATGTATCACATACTACGTTTGTTGTTGTATCGACTTTGGGTTGTGTCTACGCTGACTTTATGCTCTTGTTTTGTAATATTTTGGTTATATGGATTTTTTCTCGCCGTTACCGCTTTCACCCTGGGTGTTTCGGGTATGTTTCAAGATAAGTAATATATAGTAGTTATTATAATCTTTTCTAAGTAAAGCTATTCTAAATAATTTCATATCCAATCATAGAAGTTTTCACAATCTCAATTTTGCCAGTTCATAAATACTAGTAGCTTTGTTTACACAATGTAAGCTTTTCCACTGCCTGCTTCCTTCATATTACTTCTTTCATTGGCAACAGATATCATGTTAAGTGACTGTCTGATAGGAAAAAAATATGTATCTTGTTTAAAGTGATTTTTATTTTTACTTAAATCATATTTTTAGTTTAACTATAAATAAATATTATAAGTTTTACTTGAGTTAAGAATGTTTCATTTTGGAAAAGTATATGATAGTTTTTAATGGCTTTTTGTTTCAGGAATTCTGTACACAGCGCAGGACCTCCTGTTGTTCTATCCCAATGACCCTCCTGACTCCCGCGCCTTTGTACTTCAACCTAGCAACTATAAGCTACCATATGAGAGTGTCAAGATTAAAACGCGAGATGGATATAAGATTCACATGTTCTTCATACGACAACTCACAAACAGCAACCACAAGCCGACAATGATCTTCTTCCATGGAAATGCAGGGAACATGGGTCAAAGGTTTTTATCAGTACAGTGTTATATTTTCCCACAACTTAAAATTATAAGAAAAAAAAACTACACACAAGTGTTTAATATATATTTATATAATTTTAGATTGTCCAATGTGTCTGGTTTTTATCACAAATTAGGAATAAATATTCTTTTGGTAGAGTATAGAGGTTACGGCCTGTCTGAAGGAACACCTTCAGAACGAGGGCTGTATATTGATGCTCAGACTGCATTTGACTATATCATGCAGAGGGATGACATTGATAGAACCAAAATCATTATCTTTGGAAGATCTCTGGGTAAGGAGTTGCTATAACAAGAGCCTGTAAATATATCCATGTAAATTATTGTTATTTGTGAGATGAGAGTATAATGTTTTAGGTGGTGCTGTGGCCATAGATTTGGCCTCAAGGATAGAATATAAAAACAAAATATGGGCTTTGATAGTTGAGAACACATTCACAAGTATACCAGACATGGCTCGCATTATCCTTAAATGGAAATGTCTCAAGTGGCTTCCAATGTTTTGTCACAAGAATAAGGTGCCTGTAATTATATTTTTTTTAATGATCATTAAAGTTTCAACTGTCTGAGAGTGTTCATAGTGAACATATTTTAACAACATATCACAACAAAATCCTAGAATAGTTTGTGTTCAAATCACATTAACTTGCTCTACATTGACATGTGAGTGTATTCCATCAGACTGAGGTAACTGTTACTAACTCTAGGCAGTTCTAACTGGCAGTGAGGATGATTACTGGCAATAGTTTGTCAACTTGATGATGTTTCAAGTAGAGTCTAATTATATCCAGGATATTCATTATTCACATCTCTAACATGTTAAAGAGTAACCAACAAGAGTATTACAGTTCCTAGTATAAGTGGTTCTTATCACTGTTTACTGAATTATATTCAAATGTTTTTAATTCCTAAAAAAAAACTACTACAAAGAAATCAAAACATCACATAGTTTATGAACATGATACATTTCAACAGCTCTCTCTCTGAGTTAATTTCTTAACAGAAGTCATGACAGCTTTTCAGTTGCAATCACTTGAATCAACTCAGACCTGTAACATTCAACATCGTCAACTAATGTATACTTTATAATGTTAGTTTTATTAATTGGCAGTTTACGTTCTGATTGCATTGTTTCTCACAATTGCTAGTTATTGTATTTTACCAACTCATCTAGTTTGTTTTCCCAGTTCATGTCGCTGCACAAAATCTCGGAGGTGGTTTGTCCTACGCTCGTGGTGTGTGGTGCGGGGGACGCCCTCGTCCCTCCGCGCATGGCTCGCGAGCTGGTGGCTCGGTGCGGGGCTCCACGCAAGCGCCTCGCAGCCCTGCAGCGCGGCGGCCACGACGACACGTGGCTGTGTGCCGACTATTACCCAGCGCTGCAGCGGTTCTTGCAGCGCGTGCCCCCCCTCCCGCCGAACCCGTCGCTCGCCCCTCACACTCCCCTAACCCCCCACTACGAGGTCGACGACGAGGAGGAGGCGGAGGAGGAGCACTCCTCGCTGGACCTCACCATGGTCCACACCGTATAACGTCCCCTCCTCGCTCCTCGCTCCGCCCTCCTCATGACAATAACAACGCGCTGCATTTTGTTCTCTGAACAAGTTTCTCTCTATCAGTCACTTAGTTTTCAGCCTTACAACATTGTTTTGTTTTAAATAATACTATAAAAATAATAATTAGAGATTTTAACAATTTGATAGTAGCTAGAAAGGATTACATCAAAAGATAACGGGGAGATGTATTATTACAATTAATTAGGTCAATTCTTACAGTTTACTATATATTTAGGAGGAAACATTCCAACACACTGAGTATCAGAAGACATGTTCATTGTTCTATTCGTTGTCTCGCTGGCAAGCTGTTTGTTTAGTGACATCGCACGGAACACTAAACATTGACTGGTTTCTTTGTTTGTACTTAATTATATTAGTTTGTTTCATGTTCTTCGCTAGTATTTATTTTAACTTATCTTGTGCTTATCGTTACGTCTTATGATATGTTCTCAGTCGACGTCCTCTGTGTCGTTATGTATCCTTTGCAGTGTATTATGTAGTCTTATGTTGTCCCTCGACAAATTAACTGTGTTTAACTCATAGCTATATTTGCAACAGATGCCGGCCAATGATAGACTATTAATGACAAAACTCTCATTAAGTTTATAATTTTGGACAATACTTATAATACTTGTTAATATTTACATCATTATATATATATATATGTGTGTTAGAGATCGAAGTTGCCAGCAAGTTAATATCAGTCGGAAGCATGTCGCCAGTACTAAAACACAAACCTTCTCTAATTGTTCCCCGTCTGCTGACTCTCTCCGCAACACTCGCTTCATAACATCCGAGTCGAAGCACAATATGTTTGGAGCGGTTCGGTTGTGCCAAATCATTGTTTGTACGTATCGTAAGCGTCTCGTCTGCGATCTGCTGACACGGTTCTTAATTTTACGTCACAGATACGTTTTTTATATGCTTTTTTCTTTATTTTCAAATAACTGTACCTAATTTAATAAATAAATATTTTTCCAATTGATTCGCTTTCCTTTTATTTTACGAGACGTTTCACTTTAAATAAAACCAGTGAACTAATGTAGGATTATTTTAATATTATGATTTTCGATTTATTTACAGTAAAACTTTATAAAGTGTAAGTAACAAATTCATTTAATAATCAATAATTGTAACTTTAACTCGTCTCCCTGTAGGATATATTCAATCATATGTCTTGTATAAGGCCACAGCAAGGCCACAATGAACCGTTGTATTTGTACATTAATAACAACAATATCATCTAATATATTGAAACTTGATAAAAATCTTTACAAAAATAGTCGCAGCACGATTTACATAACATTTAACAAATAATGAGTAAAAACACTACCGCTAACCGCTAGCTGCCGGGAACTGATGCGCTAACAGCTTGTAAACAGACAGACAGACAGACATATATAAATAAAGAGATATATACAAAACACATTGACGGACCTTGGTTAGTGATGGATTTATATAAACAGTGTTAAGGTGAGACGCTACATCACCAACCGACAGGCGACGTGCTCTACAAATATGAAAAGTAATTAAAAACACACCAAATGCATTTTAAAAGCAATGTGACAGTATCAAATATATGTTTAAACATTAACTGAAGCACCGACCCGGGGACGCCCCGTTCAACTTCAACGACAACGCTTCACCGACGATACACTTGGATGTGAGTGTGTGTGGGTGTGAGGGTGTGTGGGTGTGTGTGCCTTTACATACATAAATAAGACGTATCAAAAATATACAACTCTATACAAGCTGTAAATGACTTGCCTGTAAAGTTTATTAATACCACTAAGTGTTGTTAATGTATGGATGAAGGAAAGCGCGCGCGCGTCTGTGTTTGTGTGTGTGTGTGTGTGTGTGTGTGTGTGTGTGTGTGGGTGTACCGTTTCGTATGAGTGAGGTGATCGTAAGCTGGCGTCTCGAAAATATAAACAATATCAACAAGCTTTAGACTCGACTCCGTAGAAGCAACGTGTTCGCACAATAAGAACTCTTAACCTATTCGAGTACAAACAACACGATGAAAAAAATATACAGCAAACAACTAGAAAAAACCTACTTAAAGCGGCATTGCATTGATAACTCGCGTTGTTAAATAAAACTCCACAAGACTTAACTAAAACACTAAACATAAAACCGTTATTTACTCTTCTTTAGTCCATTCTGAAGTTTGTTGTATTCGACGTAGAGGTCGTGAATGTCTTTTAAGGAGTTTTTGATTTGCGACACGAATGTCGAGGAGCTCTGTAACAAAACCAACCGTTGTAGTGATGACACGTTGTAGCAAGTACTAGGGTGTGTATGGAAAGGTCACTCACGGTGAGGGGGCAACTCTTCTTGCTGGACACGTGGAAGAACAGCGTGTCTTCACCGGCGATGATGTAGGACACGCCGTACCCGTCGTCCGCCACCGGCCCGAACCCGCCGCCGGCGCTCACACACTTGGGATACTTCTTCAAGTCCAACAGGTTAGTTTGTCCTGTTGCAAATAACAGAAAAAAAAAACAATAATAATATAACAGGAGATTAAAAAGGCGTGATACACAGACGGTCGGTCATACCGTGCGGGGTCTGGCTGGTGGAGAGGCGCCAGGGTTCATTGAACACCTCCTGGAGGAAGGGTGACTCCAGCTCCAAGTACTTGGAGACGATGTAGAGACAAAACAGGTGTCTGTCGATTCCTCGACCGGCCATCGCGTCCTGGTAGCCGAGCTGGTGACGCTGAGCGGCCTTCAGGAACAGCTCCATACGCTGCTGGATCTGTGCTCCAAAACATTACATGAGGTTCGGATCCAACGATTATACGAGGCGAGAGCAACGAGTACTGACCGAGGAGTCGGGGTCGGCCATGGAGCGGGCCCAGGCACAACTCTCATTGGTGCAGGAGCGGACAGTCTCCGTGCGGCCCTCGCGGTACAGACGAGTCATGGACGCCTCGTAGGTAAGGCAGAAGCGACCCGCCGTGCGGAAGTAAGTCAGCTGCAGTACCATCTGGATGAAAGCGTCGGGCGAGACGCGACACTTCTTCATGAAACCTGACGGACGGCAGACAGGGAAGGTTCGTGGTCAGTGTCGCGAGGTGAAGATGGCTTCTTAGTTGAGTCAAGGTTGCGACGACTCACCCTTGCCGTAGTCGGTGAACATGAGGATGCGCAGGTCGACGTCCTGCAGCAAGTCCCGGGCGAGCTTGTAGGAGATGTCGACGGCAGTGAGCAGGGCCGGGGACAACTCCCACTGGAGACGCACCGGCGCCGGCGGCGGAGACAACACCGGCCCGAGCGCATCGCCCGACTCCGCGTAGCCCAGCTGCAGCTCCGACCACAACACGTACTCCCACAGGTGGCCCATGACGGGAGCGTCGGCCCTGACACCATCACCCCGAGGTCAGTAAGTAAGTATAAAAATAGAACCTTGTTCTAAGGACGCGTTACGTGAGGGGCGGGTGGGGTTGGGATGTTAATGATCGCCGCGGCCGGTAAGAAATAATATTTTAGAGGATCATCTGGACAACTTCAGACATTCAAGAAACGTTTAGGTACATACATATTAGTTGTATGTTAAGTATTCGGTAAATATGTATTGACCAGCCATTTTCAAAGGACCAGTACAAGTCGTAATGAAGCTAGTCTTGTTCTTTAACTGACCAAACAATAATTACGTCAAGTATTTATTTTACATGTTCCTTAATAGTTATCATGAGAGTTTTCGAGGACGCTAGTCTCACCAGGTGTGTTCCGTGTTGAAGCCGACCTGCAAGTTAATGACCCATTATACAACAGACAACTTTCAATGATATTTAATCCGAGTCATTATTTAATATACACGTACTGAACCATTGGTGCTGAAGCAGAGGTTGAAGGACTTGTCGAACCAGCGGTCGTTGCCGTTCCCGTGTAACAGGATGTGTCCGTACTGATCCAGCTTGGACAGGTCGCTCTCGTCGAAGCCGTACTCGATGTCGTCTGCGAACAATTCCACACCCGGTCACAACTGTTCAATAATTTATAATACATTATTAATATATTTCATACGTTATGTAGTACCGTACCGAGTGAGACGTGGAAGGCGGCTCGTTCGATGGCGTGCAGGGAGGTCCTGTTGTGTCCTCGTTGGAACAGCGACTGTCGGACCTGAGCCCAGTGCGAGCGCTCGCCCGCCGTCAGGGCCGCCAGTCGCGCCTCGCCCTCCGCGCAAGGAGTTGCGTCCGCTAAGATTTGCTGCAGCTGTCTGCAACATGACCCAAGGCGATCACACTCACGATGACTAGTGTTCGAGGAACCTCCTCCCCCATCGACACCACTACTCACAGTTGTATCTCTGCGGGGTTGAGCAGTCTCCCGCGCGAGTACACCATCATCTTGTAATATTTGCCGCGGTGATGAATGCTCACGTGCGTGGAGTCCCGGTAGTGGACGATGCGGTCTGACTCCAGCCCCGGCACCCGCACCGTGTTGAACAGACGCTCGTATTGCCACGAGCAGAGCGGGACCATGCCTTGTAACATTATCTGAAGAACAATGCCGTTGAACTACAGAACGAAGCTACGACATACATAAAAAATACTCCAGAAAAAAATTAAATTACAGGTTCCAGCTCCTGGCGCTCGATGAGTCTTCTAAAGCGGAGACAGTAATGTATGATGGTGGCCGCGCGCGCCGCCTGCACGGCCGTGGGGCGCAGCAGAGTGTCCGTGCCGTAGAAGTTAGAATTCACCATGAGAGGGGACCGTCCGCGGAGATACACATACTCCTCCCACCAGTCGGACACGTAGTTGCTGGACCACCACGACTTGAGCACGAGGTACCACTGCAGCTTGACGGCGATGGTGCGCTCGAAATCATCAGCCAGAGCGCGAACGCGGTCGTAGTCCGCGTCATCGAGGAGAGGACGCACGCTGGCCAGGTAGCGGCGGGTGGTGTCTCGGACGGCCGGCAGAGGGAGGCGAGGCAAAGAGCCCTGGAAGCTGTACAGTCGCGGCTTGTTCCAGCCCGACAGCACGCGCACTACGCTGGCCCAGAGCGCGGTCCGGAGGGACACACGGGAGCCGGGAGCACGGGACTCGTACATCCAGCCCTGATGGTGAAGCGTTTAAAAACATTGATAACTACTTTCATATAAAGTTTAAAATTAAAAAACAATGTCACTCTCTAGCATACAACAAGCGGTTGCGCCGGTGACTAAAGTGTGAAGTGTTATCTTCAACGAACAAATCACAATCAGTTATTTTCATACAGTATGAATAAAGTAAATAAAACAATCAATCTAAGTTTTCGTATAATTAAGATAATATTAATCCTCAACAACGCGGATACTACGGTGCCGTGTCCGTGATTACAGTGCTCCGAGATAAGAGGGCCACTGATAACAAAACAGGCAAATCTGTCGACGTCGGTGCGAGGGTGGCGGGGTGGAGCGGGGGTGCACTCACCTTGTACATGAGAAGCAGCTTAAGCAGGTAGCGCATAAGGAAGATGACGGAGAGCCACATGGACAGAGCGGCCAGAAGACACGCCACCACCTGCCACGGCGCGGACTCCCTACGATATACAAGACAAATGTCTCAAATCCATAGAGATAATACAATCTTAGCTTTTTGTTACATCGAGTATGATGTATTTACCCGGGTAGCACAACAAGCGCTTTGTGAACGAGCCCGAAGGGTACATGGAACCCGGCGAAATGAGCAGCCGCTAGTACCGTCCATAAGAAGTACAACGACTGGAGATGGCCGGGGTACACGCCGTTATGAATGCTGTTCTGTTAACAGACATTACCATTACTAAACATTTATTTATTTATGAGCCTTATATCAAGTGTTGTTTCAAATTAAATCTTAAATATTATAAATGGCATCTGATCCAAAATGTTTGTTGTCTCAAGACAAACAATATATTACATAGGTTTTAATAGGAGTTAAGAATATAGACGTGAAGGCCGTTGGCAACTTTTAAAAATGTCCTTCGGACGGGCCAGGTTCTTTATAAATATTGACTTCTATGATAATCTCTCTTTATTGAATATAAACTTTTTTATCATTGTCTCAACTGTAGGTACATATTAATTATTATATATGACACACGTATGTTTGTCTGTGGATTCCCATCATACTAATATATTACCTTCACTCTGTGTTGCAAAGTTCAATTAAAATAATTTCTGTGTTGATTCTAAAAGGAGAACAATAAATATAAATGTATAAGTCATTGTTTAAACTTACTCTAAACCGAGCTAGACGCTTGTTCCAGGAACGCAATCCAGACTCCCAGACCAAATACAGCACCTCACGATCAAAGTTCACATCCCAACCATCATGAGTAATGGCGAATGAGAATGCCACAGCCGAGTGTGCTTCTGCCATCTTCACCTAACTGAACACAAACATTCATTATGAACCTGCGTAGTAAAAACAAGATAGCCTTCAACTTCCTATGATAAATCTTACTTAAAGCTCACTTTGTATCTTTCTTCATCAATTTAACTCAATTAACTAATTCTTTACTCTTTTGAATCAACAAATTAATATATACAAATTACTTTCCATAACCT
Source organism: Danaus eresimus (assembly GCA_018231745.1). Classification (NCBI taxonomy): domain Eukaryota; kingdom Metazoa; phylum Arthropoda; class Insecta; order Lepidoptera; family Nymphalidae; genus Danaus; species Danaus eresimus. The sequence continues at coordinate 10,071 of DVQP01000242.1, forward strand.
CAGAATCCACTTTGGCACATATTTGTATATATAAAATCCACATTACTAAAAAAATATAAATGTATGTATTGTCTAAAATGAAGCAAATAAAATTTAAAACATTGCTGATACAAAATATACAAACACACTGATTCTATATATCAACAGATTTCTTAATAAAAACAAAATTATAACAAACATATTAAAGTTATAGAAAGTAAATGACATATTTCCACCTTTTCTGAATGTAAGGTAAATATTTTTTTAAGTTCTGATATCTTCATGATGAGGGAATAAAACATGTTACAAAAAATAAGTGAATGTTCAAATGTTGTAACACTAAGAATTAAATTGGCAACATATTAAAATTATACTTATTATATTTAAGACCTTTAATGATAAACATAAACACAAATAGCAACTCTTTGGCAAAGCTGGTATTAAAAAGTATGGATTCAAATAGAGAATTGAATACCATAAGATCTTTAGTTAGTTTGGCCTCCATGTTCAATATTTACTATTCGAAATAAACCTTCTCGGTGTGAGGGAAAAAGTAGTAAATAATTCGCATAACCGGACGTACACGTTCGCAACAGATCGCCGCCACACAACCCAAGTGAACACTCACACTCATACCAGTATTGAGTATTAATGTGGACACGGTCATCTCTCAACGTCTGTCGTGTGTGTAGTACTGTACTCGGTGTACAGTGCTCGGCGCTCAGCGAACAGCGCACTGGTGTCAAAGTCTAATCTGAGAACGCGACTGTTCCACTTACGTCGAAATGGAACGTGGACTACGCGATCACATGATACGGAAACCCTTTCGTGTCTTGATTTTTTATTATACGATTAAATAAATTACATACTACCTACTAAACATAACATAATTATCAAATTTAGTCGCAGATTAAGCCAGTTAGTAATAGACGGTTCAATAACGAAAGTTAAAAAATAACGCGTAGCAAAATATACACAAATTGTAAACTCTAACTTACCTTCGATGTGCGAAGAGATGAAAGTCCAAACTGTTTATCGGAGCAAATAGTTGCACAGGCACTGAAGTAACAGTACCTCTTAGGTATTATTTTAGACGACACCGTTTAAAGGCATATTAGATTGTAATAAACTCTTATCTATTAGTAAACTTAAATAAATATATCAAAATTGAGAACTCCCTCGCTTATTAGAAATGATAACTAAAAATAAAATATATCTATCTAAACTTAACGCAGCTACAGTGTTACAAACACGTCTAAACGGTTTTACAGTCTATTACACTACAGAGTACAGACTAGTGACTACAATCCACTCTGTCGCCTGTCGCCTGTCGGCACTCGGCGGTCTCCTGGCCGATTCTTCGTCACATTTTTACTCTATGGCAATAACTTCGTTAACCCAATATGAAATTTTATCTTTAACATTATCTATTTTAAGTATTTATTAGTTATAAACTTGTAAATTATTATTTATAAAATGTAGCTGAACTTTTTTTACTTGAAAACATATTTTTACCACTTCACAATTTAATTTTCTTTTTAATTTTAGTTCTTTAAAAGTTATAAAATTTTATATTTAAATCGCGTTCCTCTGAAGAAATATATATTTGGAAACACGAACTTATCTCGAGCTTTCAACGTTTAATATCAAATAAAATCAATGTTATTTAGTATACTCCAAAATGACTAGTGACTAGTGGTGGTGCACAATTAGAATATTCAAATTATAGTTTTCTGGTGATAAGACACCAATTCGAAACAAATGTGTATACATAAGATAAGAATAATTGAAAGTTAAATTCAGCAAAATACGTTATTTAAATGAAACTAATATTTTTCGCATTACTACGCGTATTTCATTATTTAAAAAAAATGTTCATACTCCCGACGCACAGGTTACTTTGCAGCTACTGTAATCACGGACAGAAGAGATATGAATTCACATCTCGTCAGGAATATGTAGTTATTAAAATTAAAAAAAGTACGCGTAGTTATCCGAAAAATATTGGTTTCATTTAAATGAATACTCGCGAAAGTCTTAGATCTTATTAATTCATTTGTTATATTTGGTCATAATTAAGAAGCGAGGCCTGTGCCTTCCAACTTTTTTAATCATTCTTCTTTCTTAAAAAAGATCTCTAAACTGCCATATCTTGAACTTGTTACTGAGCAGTGATTAATAAAACAATAATATATTGATAAAAGAATCTTTAATTAAATGTTATAGACTAACTTTTATTTATTTGCTCGCAGTTCCTTAGTCAATTTATCTAAATCTTGTACACGGTCTCGCAGTATGTCGAGAATCAAGTCGTGAATCCTAAACGAGAAGTATATATCCCTGGCGAGGTCACTTTCATTGCAGTGGTTGCAGTTGCTGAAGTACATACCTGTAGCACCTTTTAGATTCGGCGAAGTTGCGCAATAAAGTATAGTACTAGCACCTTGCATCTTAAAAGAATATATTTTTAGTCAATAAAATACGTTTATATTCTTTTGACATTAAACACATTGAAGGTAAACATACGACTCGTCTCAGTCTGACACGATTCAATCACTAGGAACAGATTAGTCCTAACGTACAACATATAAATAAAGCTTTGATGGGTCCGACAATCAAACGATAAATAAAAATTAACAGTGAACCCATTTATATACTCAGGTGGAAAGGGGACCAGAAGGCCATGAAAATCATACATTATATGAAGAAAAGGTGGGGTACCTTTTCTTTATATCCCAGTTGGTGACTAGTATTAGCGGGAGGGCCATAGACCATAGTTCATTTACCAAAGCTACAAGTCTTGGAGGAACATAGAAACAAAATGACAATATGGATGTGCGTTCTATCATCTCACATATATAAAATAAAAATCTATATGAAATTATTGTCAGCTTTTATTTCTAGTTCTTGCTATTACGTTAATTAATAGCTAGTTAGTAGTCACTGATTGGTATAATAATTACTTACAATAGACTTTGAGAATGGCAACATAATTGTGTACAGTGCTTCATAGGGCCACCAGTTGCGACAGAGACCAGTTTTGATGAAAGAACCCGGGTGTGCACACAAGAAGCTCCTCTCGCTATTAGACCACTGGTAGCTCAAATAATGCATCAGCAATAAACAACACAGCTTTGATATATTATACGACTTGATGGACGTGTATTCGTGTTGGAGGAGTGAAAGGTTCTCGAACACCGGGTTGAATCTATTTTTTTCTGGCCATTTTATGTTCCTGTGGATGCAACAGTAGAGAGTGTTTATATACTTCAGATGAAGATAATACTTCTGGCAATTACTAATGACGCAGAACAATTATTATACCTATGAGACTCGGAGGAGGTGAATACCACCCTAGCGTCAGGAGCCAGCATCTTACCCAGGCACAGCAACAAATAATATTGACTTAGGAAATTAACTTGGAACGTTGTTTCCAGGCCATCTTCAGTTACAGACCATGGTATACCAAATGTGGCAGCATTAAGAATCACTATATCTATTTGTCTAAAAATTATTTATGAACAAAAACATAAAAAATTGTCATTAGTAATGTTAATTGTATTAGTTTTTAATATTCCCATTTTGATATGTATATTAATTATAACTAATTTAATGGCCTTTCATTTTCACCTTTCATTTTCAATGATTTGTTGGGCACATTGCCTCACAGAAGCCAAGGACGAAAGGTTTAATTGATAGTGCCGAATTCTCTGGTTGTTGAGACATCTTTTGTTGGCAAGAAGATTCGCTTTGTAAACATTTCTAGAAGCCATCAGTAAGTTACAGTCGCGACTATTGAGACATCTAGCAATCTCTAGACCGATGCCGCTGCTGGCCCCAGTAATGAGGCATGTTTTATTTGACAAATCTACGTTATTCACGACCTGGTATTTTGATTAATTAAATTTAAATTACCAAACATTTCTAATGGCTTATAATATAAAATGGCGATAACTTTTGAATTGGACCAGGATGTATATTATACCTCTTCTGCAGTTTGTCCAAATATGCTTTTAAATTCTAAGCTCTTCTGGAGTGCTTTCAGCATATTATCTAAAGCATCTTTCCAAATAATAGAGCTTTAAAAAATAAATAACAGTTTTAACTAATAGTCATATATATAATGAACGTCAAACTACAGGCCATGCAAGTCTTATTTTAAATCTTTAAAGTTCTTTGAAATACTTAATTACCGGTTGCCGCTATATATTTTCAGCATTGTTGCTAAGTGTATTAAACTTTCTGTTACACAAGCTTAATACTACTAAAAAGCACAATCAACTTCTTTTACACTAATTTCTAGACTTACTTAGCTCTATATATCAAAAATTTTAGCATGCTTTTCAATATATTTTTTATTTTGACTTTTAAAGAAAGCCGTCTTAAGAAAGAGTCGCTATATAAATGATAAACATGAACATAATATTCTTTTCTAAGATAAAATTTTTGCTACAATATTGCAATAAAGTATTGGTTTTAATAACTATGGGCTTATATTTTAAATTTTAGAGAAAGGTCCAAATTTTGGATGCCACAGCTCGATGGTTACTTGTTATTACGAATATCAATTGTTCAGAATAAAAAGAATTATAGTGTTATATTAAATATTTCTATTAACTTTCTTAATGAGTATGAGATGAGAAAGTAAGTAGTATATATACACATTTAACAGTTTTCACTCATACCCAAGTTTCATATACAAAGCATTCAACAGGAGGTCATCAAATGTTTTTAAAGCATCCAAGACAACACATAACTATCATTTATTAAATTACAGGGTGAGTGGTTTAGTAAAAATTCAATTAGTTCAACATTTACTGTTAAAATTATTTTTACCTTTATATTAAAGAATTAATTTTAGCATCTACTTTTTAATTTTCACTGAAATGAAAAAAAGTAGCAGACAAGCATATAACATAAAAACGATTTGCAAGTTAATTATTTTAGTTCAAGAAACAAAATAAAATATACGGTTGTTTAAAATTTATTGTCAGGGCAATCTTATGACACATATGTCACTGCCATTACAACACCATCTGTCGACTCTGGCTATTAAATTAGATATTGATATTTCTTCACAGAGTCTGTGGTAATTCGTAAATCATTAATCAATTTAAGCGATCACATAAAGCAAGTAGTCGAATTATAGCTGAATGTACATAGATGAAAGGAGTGGAACGTGCTAGAACAAGTCTTTAGTTCAAATTTGAGTTCGTATTTTGCTATCCGGTGTTATTCTTATCGTTAAATTGCTATTGATTCTCTATTTAGTATTTAGTGTGTATATTTAAGTGTGTTGTAGTAGAAGTAAGTATTTTTTTAGTATAGATTTGTACGGAGGTGAGAGGTGGTTGTATTTGCAACCACGATTCCCTTTCTGTTCCGCCCCCTATGGACCCGGTCCCCTCTTCAAGGAAAAAGCAAAATGTAGATGACTCCAAATGTACTCATTTACAGAAAAAAATATAATTGCCCAACCAGTCGGCTCATTCCAGTCGGTATATTCTGTATCTGAATATGAAGTGTCAAAAAAAGTTAAGCAGATCAGGACACAGCTCCTTTTTTGATCCTTTTAAGTAGTGATTGTGAGCCCTCCTCTAGTACTTCCCTTCATCCCATAAAGTTCGGCCTCTTCTTACATCAAACTCACATCATAGACAGAGTTAAAGATGATATTAAGTGTATTGGTTGTAGTCGAGTGTCTGTGGAATTTAAATCAGTGAATGGGGCTAATACCTTTTTAGATCACTCAGCTCTTGCTGCCTCAAAATATAATACTTTTATTCCTTCTTTTAATTTTACCCATATGAGTGTAGTAAGAAATGTGCCAGTGGAGTGATCTCTAGAGGAGCTGGTCTCATCATTAGTAGTCCCTAAGGGCTTTGGTGCCATTGCTAGCGCTCACAGCTAAAATAGAAAATCTACAGACAGCAATACTACTGTTTGTTATTTTACTTCATTTCCAGTAAAAACATATTTTTTACTTACCATGAAGTGCAACAAATGCTGCAGATTTGGACATGCCGTTATAAAGAGCACTTCATCTGCATCCAACCTCATGCTGGTATCAATTGTACCAATCCACCTGCTTACTATGCTCTGGCAGTCATAAAGCTACTGACTCCAATTGTCCAGAACAAGCTAGACAGAGGGCAATCAAATTAGTGAAGTTTCAAGAGACCATCTCCTATTCTGAAGCATCTGTTAGATTCCCTCAGATTAAGAAATCTTTTACTTATACCGGTTGTATGGAACACTTCAGGGTTTATCCCAATGACTTGCTCCCCAATGCAAAACAGCATTTTTTCTCTCCTTGGAGACAGTATTGGCTAAAAGCAAACTGTTCCCAAGGGGAATACTATATGGATGTTCAACCCTCGATTCTATATCGTCCATAGTTTTGCAATTTCAAAATCTTACTTAAACGTGGTCCCAGCATAATATATAGATTAAGGCTAGGGCACGCGTGTACCCCTGTTCACTTGGCTGAGTTTTGCATACAAGACAGCTCTCTCTGTGAGTGCGGTATGGATGAAGAATAACCAGAACCCATTTTTGTCTTCCCCCTTCTATGATCTCCTTCCTCCCGATATCGCCCGCCCTATTGACTTCAAATCCTTACAATTATTTTAAAAATACGCCTTTTGTCTATATTCTATGTTCTTTTAATAACCAAAATAAGATCAAGCTGTAGACTGTGTATCTTTTAATCAACTAACCATTTGTTATTTATATTAACCAAATATATTGTACGTCTTTTTTGTATGTTTTAGACACATCAACCTTTGACCTCTCGGTGAACGATCTCAGCAGTATCAAAGTTCTTAGTCTCTCGTCGCGACCTTGTTCTTTCACAAATCCCTCTTTACATAGTTCAGTGTCATATCGACACATGACATTGGTGAAATCTATAAGGAAACGCCACGAACTAAAAAGAAGAAGAAGAAGAAGAGCAAGTAGTCACTTGTGAAAAGTACCGATGACAAAATAGCTTCATGTATTAGTTTTGTGATTTACTGTCACAGTATAACTACTTCTAAGAGTTTGTTTTCTCTCATATAAGTTTGGGACTTATTATCAACACTTGCTAGACCAATAATTGCTAGCTGTAAGCTAGATTGTTGCACTTAAACGTTATCTTAAGCTTAGACCTGGCGTGCCAGGTTTCAGCAGCACAGATGATGGCTGGATCGGCCCTCCGGCGTCTTATGGCCGAGTACAAACGTAAGTCTGTTTTTGTTCCCTTTATAACATTGTATTTATAAAGTAAATTTTGCAAGATACACATTTACATAATATGCAATTTTAATATACAGTTACTTTACTTTATTAGATTACCTAGGTAAACTGTAATTACATTAATTTTTAATATACTTGCAATAAAAATAAGAGGCTGTTTTCTTTAAACAACTAAAAAGATCCGAATATACCACATTCAATAACATAGAGGTAAGATGAACACAAGTAAAGTTTGTAAAAATGAGTAAGACGTCATTATTAAAAGCTTTCTTCAAAATCATTCTCAATTCAAAACACATTGCTGTAGCGTCTAATGCAGACCAAACATAAATTTTGTTTGTTTTCAGAACTAACACTTAACCCTCCCGAAGGAATAATAGCTGGGCCTGTTAATGAAGAAAACTTTTTTGAATGGGAGGCTCTTATAACGTTAGTGTATTATTTACTACTTTGACATATTTTTAATGTTAGACCTTTATGTGACTGCACTTTTTAAAATCTAAACAAACCGTTTTATTACAGTGTAAACTCGATTTAACAAGAAACTATTTAAAGCCTCAAAATCCATTGATTTTGTTTGGGTTAGCTTGTCCACCATATATATATATGATCCACTCACTCTACATAAGATCGCACCCACTCTCAATAACGACAACAATTAAATAATAAAAAGTGCCTTTTCGGTTGCTAAAATTAGTAAAAACTAAGCAGCTGTTTAGGTCCTGCTGTCGCTTTGTTATCAAAGGACGCCATAAACACGACTGCCGGCATCATACATACTAAAGTTTAAAAAATATCCTTCTTTTTTCTACAAATTGGGATTGCTTGCCTGTGTAGACAGATTTTGACCATCACTAATAAGTAGGGGTCATCTACAGCTTGTCTAGTCAGAGTTGCTCACAAACTTTCAAAGTTCAAACATGAAATGAGAAAGAAGATAATTGGTGTTGTCAAACGCTTTGGATTTTGTTGCTCTATCACAATATGGAAAAACAAAGAAAAATTTGTCCAAGGGTGAGGGAAAATCTTCCAAAAAATTAAAAAGACCTAAATGTAACAGTGCAGTGACTTGAAACTGAGGATCAAAAGCAAGGAGCTGAAGAAAATGAGGCTGAGCCTCCGTCGAGCATTAAAGAATCTCACGGAGCTGCTAGATTATTAGAAAATTATTTCCTTTATCAGGAAGATGCTTTAATATCGCAAGATTTGAATAAAATAATAAATAAATAAATACTATAAAATTACTGGTGCAGCAAAAGACGTCATCCAACTATAATACACTATATGCAACAGCCTTCAGATGACATTCTTTTTTATGTATATACATAACTACTTACATTAGACTGACATAAACTTTCTATTTTTCATTCAGATTTTTTTCCCTCCATTTAGTGGCAAATCTCTATAACGCCATAAATTGCAGAGTTGTTTCATGTCCTTATATAGAGTTTACATTGTATTATATATTTTTGGATCCTTACAGTTTTGTTTATGTACTAAAGGATACTAATGACTTGTAGGAGGATGTCAAATGTATTGTAAGAAACAGTCTTTTTTATTTGTTTCAGAGGTCCAGAGGGAACATGCTTCGAGGGTGGCATATTCCCTGCCAAGCTTGTCTTTCCCCCTGACTACCCACTAAGCCCACCCAAAATGCAATTCATTTGTGAAATGTTTCATCCAAATAGTAAGTTGGTGACAGTTAATTGCTAGTTACGGTGATAGTATATAACTTTATTAATATACTGCAGTATATGCGGATGGGCGAGTGTGCATATCAATTCTCCATGCTCCGGGAGATGACCCTATGGGCTATGAGAGCAGTGCGGAGCGTTGGTCCCCAGTCCAGAGTGTGGAAAAGATACTGTTATCAGTTGTCAGCATGCTTGCTGGTTAGTTACTGTTACTATAACAAACAAGATGAAACTTCCTAATACCTAATAATAGTATAATTACTAAAATTGTTCAACTGTCATTTGACTTGCAAAATGTTCATATTGACATTAGAACCAAATGACGAGAGTGGAGCCAATGTTGATGCGGCGAAGATGTGGCGAGAGGACAGAGAACAATTCAATAAAATAGCAGAGCGTCTTGTTCGGAAAACATTGGGTCTGCCTCCACCCGAATAGCAGGAGGCGTTCGTCCTCTCCCAGACTGACGACTCGCGACCCACGGCTCTCAGCCTCCCTTGCCCCGCGCCGCACTCGGCTCGTACGCCCGGAGCTCGTGGCAGGAGGTCGCGTCGTCGGCTGCATCCGCGACATAACAGGTTCTAAACAACAACCTGCACTGACATTCTTTACACACAGGGCACGAACACCGATTAAAGCACAAACTTTTGACATATTAGGAATATTATACCGATAATTTCTCTGAATGTTACCTTTTTCCTGTTCGTTTTATAAAATTACCGGATTTATGACACCTTGTAGTTGGTTTTAAATAATTAGACATTATGGGGAATAATATATCGTAGGTTACTCAACAATGCTGTTGCAGTTATTATATTATAATGGTTTTGGACTTTTACCTATATTAAGTATAACTTAGTTATATCTGTAACCGAATAGTATCGAACGCAGATCGTAGAGCAATTCAAATTTCATATTAATACTAATTAATAAATGAGTATTCATAGTTTAGCTGTAGCCTGTAGGCTGTAGACTCGTCTACTTTTGACAAGTATCTAGTAGGTACCTATATATTGTGCTACTTGACGTATGTCTATGTGACAGTCGCCTGACAGGTGATGTGACGTCACTGAGTAGAGGCGGCCCCACAGTCGATACTCTTTACGAGTTGCATTATACACGTTCGATGTTATTATGTTTATTTTAATGTATTTGGTCCGATTTATTACCATTGTTGTTCATACGGCGTATGAAAGACGATCTATTGATATATTTATCAATGTTATATTTCTTTGCAATGATAATTATTTACAATATTTTAATTTGTATTTGGAATAAATGTGTTTAATGAAAAATGTTTTTCATTTCTTTGCCAAAGTATCTGTCAGCACAACTTACCTAACAGAATGTGTGAAATATTAGAAGGGCTAAAAGAAATTTCTTAAAATTTCTTTAATTAGACATAACATCAGATTCGAGTATGTAAATATAAGTTTTTATGTTATAAATTATTCATTCATGAACAGATCGTTAAATAAAAAAATAAAAACTTGATTCCATGAAACGTTGATAGAGATAAATATATCTTATTAAAATCTCTATTAAAAACCCTTGTACTATAGTAACAATGTAGGAACAAACAAACAAACAAACACTACAATTTGGAACGTGATATAATAGAGACAGTAAGCAGGAAAACTTGTTGTTCAAGTTTAAAAAATTACACTTCAGGAAGATCTGGGAAGGGTAACAGACTTTAATTTAGTTTGGCACTTGAATTAGATAATATTTCACAGAATGGAAGATATATAGCTGATGTATAAACTTTGTTAGTCTTAAATATGGAGGAACTCTTCGGTAACATCTCTTAATAGTGGGTCGCGGGTCTAGCTGCATCATCCCCATAAGGAAGGAAAGAGAAGATTCAATTGTAGAGATTTTGTCATTGAATATGGCAATATGTGTGATAGGGAACGTTGCCTTCTGATAGTTGGTAGATAAGTTTAAGTGACTAGGCGAGCTTTGTTGATGACTGAAGATATTAGAGTTGATAAAATATAAAGTATGGCCTCATAATCCAAGGAAATAATAGTATTTTATAAAATCTGAAGGGACTAAAACATTTTAGAGGGATTTTAGTGTCCTAAAATAAGTAAGACTTAGCGGTTGGATGTAGAGAACTCCAATAAAACTGTTGATATTAAATAATATAAAACAAAATCTACGATAGACTTGACTACATCGAGAATATTGTAAAATAATATGAAAGAGTCTTAGACAACATCTTTAGAGTTCTGTTATTAAGTGTCATTTAATAGTATACAAGTTTTATATAGAGTTACATCGTTCATCACTCATTTAAAACGCCGAATTTCTTTAACTGGTCTTTTTATATTATAATTAAACATTATTTTAGTCAATTCCACTAAAATAATAATGTTTCATCATATAAAATTTAAATCACGTCATCAAATAATAAAGCTAACGAAAAATTTAACATGTACATCGTCACCAACTTAACACCTATTATACCCATGTATATTTTATTTGTATATGTTTTTTTGCGTGTTCTATAATTTTGTAGCAAACAGTACCTGTTTATAACACTATATGCTGCAGAGAAAAGCAATAAGCATAGTCTATGGTTTTGACTACTGTCATTTTTTTCTGAAAGAGTCGCAAAAAAATAATAAAGATATTATTTATTTAATGTTTTCTACATGCACTTTGCGAATAAATTTAATTTTTTAAATTTTATATATTTTATGAAAGTAATTAGGTATTGTATTGTTATAGAAGTACATAATTCCCTTAATGTGAAGTGTAATCCATACAAAGCTAGCTCATTGTTAAAATTTTCAGAATTATTTTAAGGTAAACATTTATATTCAATCGTGTTAAAGTTAATGAAGACGCAAGATGGCATCGTTGAACTCTGAAGTACAAGATCGAGGAAAGCTATATAAGTTTACAAAGATTTTGACTTTAAAGGTAGCACAGATTGTGGTTCAAAGTCGACAAGGAAAAAAGAAACCCCATGAATGTAACGTTTTGAAACCCTCCGATGACGGCCCGCCTTCTTCTTCCCACTCTTTGCAATGGGTAATTCATCTTTACAATACAAATAATTGTTTACCATATTATTATAACTTTATATTTTATAATTTTTGTATAGTTTAACTTGTCTATACCCGATGTCCCTGAGATAAATAGAGACACGAAGATGGTACTCAATGGTGAAGTAATAGAGGCCCTCAGCAATGTACTCTGCATAGAAATAACTCTGAGGACCAATGAAGGTGACGAAATGGCATTGGAAGTTTGGACAGTGCGTGTGGCCCCTGGTGGTGACACTAGTCAAGGATCTGTCTCCACCATATACTACCGTATGAGTATTATGCTCAAATCAACACTCAGCATCTCAAGAATAACTCCTGCATATAAGTTGTCAAGACTACAGAATAAAGATTCCTATATTATATCTCACAAAATTTATGGTGGCAAACCTAATCTGGAATTGTTGGGTGGGTATAGTCTTTATGAGAATCAAAATGTGTTAATTGCAGTTGAAGAGAGTACCATATGTATGTTTGTGTAATAAGTAAGTCTAGGGCGGGTGTGCACACAGATTTTACTGTTTGTATTTCAGGGCCGGCTGGCTTGAAACTTTAATAAGATAAATATGTTGTTGAAACATATCTTCAGTGTGTGAGACACATTGAAGTATACTATTCTTTGATATTTCTGGTCCAAGTCAGGTCAATGTTCTTCATAATTTTGTCAGTTTCTGTACAAGAATGTTCATTGTATGTGTGAACAATCAATTTAGAGTATTTATGGACATTGTATGGCTCAGTTAATGAATTCAGTTAAATTTGCCTCTTATGAATGTATACATGAACACATTCTCTCCCCTCATATCTATTTAGTCTGTCTGAATTATAAAATATAATAAATATTAATAGCTCTAGAGTGAATAAACAGTTTGTGTTACAGAAGACAGTCAATGTATAGTTTTCTAATCAAATGCTACACAATTTGTTGAGATGTTTATTGTTTTTTTCTGTAAACTGGTTGAGTAGTAGCTGAAGACTGTTTGCTGGTACAAATACCAAAGCATGATTGTACTGTATTCCATTATAATACTATAGGCATTGTAAAACTATTTCTCTACCGAGATAATGAAAGTAGAGAATAAAATATTGAAAGTATTAAACAAGAGCCATTGAAACGGCAATTGTTAATTAGTTATTATAAATTGCAGGTGACATGTCTAAAACAATCAAGGTGAGCGAGCTCCAGACGCCAATAGGAAAAATACAGATAGATGTTGTCTATAGAACAAAGATGACAATATTACCAGAAGAAAGAAGGACTATCGAAAAGAATGTTCTGACCACCAGCGACCAGATTATGGTGAAGAGTGATCACTTCCCTAAGGAGAGTCCGAGGTATGGATAGGTGACAAAGTTCAGTTTAGTTTTAAGACATTTGTGAGTGTTAAAACGTCGGCAGGTTGTTAATTACAGGAAAACCTACAACGAAAAAAAAGAGCTGGATCTCACCAAGCCTCTGACGGCTGGAGCATTCGTGGACACGGCAAAGATAAGGGAGTTACATGAGACTCTCAGTCACCAACTGCCTCCGGAGTCACCGCTGACCTGGCTGTTGGCCGAGAAAGACAAGCTGGACAGGGTTCGATGATAATGTCTCGCTAAATGTTTTGATCGGCAACAAAGGATCAAGAGAAAGAGTGCATATTAAATAATTCTTGCAGAGAATGAAGATGGCGCCTATATCAGAAGACGAGAGCGGTCCAGCGGCGGAGGACACGCGACCCACTTCGCGGCCCGTGGACGTGCCACGCCTGTCGCAGGCGGACACACACAGATACACCAGCCTAATGGTAACTCACGAGGGTTGTTGCAGGACACACCGGCCACAGGTCGCCCAGTGTGTTCCGACGCCTCCTTGAACGCCAAATGGTCTATAAGTTGCTCTTATTATTACCTGCAGCGAATTGACATTAAGATGTTGCTGACTATTCCCATGTTGTGTGACAACTCTTCCAGCTGATGGTTGAGATCCTCTGCCGTGCGATGTCTGCTGTCGTTGTTCTTGTAGTGAGTAGTGTGTGTATGCTTGTATTGTGTTCAGGAGTTCCCGTTCGCGGAGGGAAGCCCCATCGCGGAGTTGGCGTCCTTCTATCAGGAGTGCGTGTCGGCCCGCGAGGCGAGCGCTAGCTGGTCGTCCGTGGGGGTGCGTCCTGACCCCGGGCCCTCGCTCGCCCAGCAGCTGCAGCAGTTCGAGGAGGCTGTGCCGGTGTTCGACAACATGGTCGCCTCTATGTTCTCCGACTGCGACTCCTCCTCCGGAAACAACTAGAACAAACACACACACACACACACACACACACATACACACATTTACAGTTGAGTGCAAGACTCGTGACTGTGTGGCGTGTGGAAGGCCGTGTCAGTAGTGTAACGCTAGCTGGTTGTTAATACGTTATTAAATAATAATCATGTGAGAAGAGGTTTGGAACGAGACAGGGATAAGAGAACTGAGACGGAACTTATGTACATAAAGAATATTATATAGTGACGTATGTTGGAAGGAATGAATGAATGAATAGAATAGAACGGACCGAGCGGAACCAGGAGACTAATTAATAAAGGAAGTTTGAGATCAGCCGGAGTTTGTTCATAGAAGGAAGAGTGATCGAAGGACGACCAAAAACCTTGTTTGAGAACTGACGGTTGGAATGATCAGGCTGTGTTCTGTTTTATAAATTGTCTATAATGGATATAGATATGTCGTTGTTCCTATATTATGATGTTAAACATTACAGAAATGTTGACCGAATCCTTGAACCAGAGTTCACTATAGTTTAACTGACACAGCTCCTGCGACGCGGCAGTCCTGAGGCAGCAGGTTCGACTCCTGCTCGCGCCCTTTTACTGTTCATTGTACACTCTTTATTTTATTTTTGTGTTTCATTTCAGACATCTTTGTTGTTATCGCAAGTGTAAAAACATCAGCATGTGCCAACCGCCTCCATCCAGCATGGACCTGTACTTAGATATAGTTTTATATTGTGTGAGTGTGTGTGTGTGTGTGTGTGTGTGTGTGTGTGTGTGAGTGATGACCCAAGATTGGCATTTAATTTTTTTTTACACCTGGTTACATCTCTAGTCAAATGAATGCTTCATATCTCGGGTGTCCGTCGACGCGGCGTCTGTATGTACATGTGTCCACTACTCAGTCACTAGTTGTTGTACAATCTGTTAGTCTCGTTATGTTCGCTTGTTCGTTTGCTTGTTCCACTGCACACGTTGAACGCTAAGCCAACGTCAGTTGTATTATTTATTTATGTCTCGCTGCTCTCGGCTGGTTCATATCCAATTTTATTTCAATGCTTTGTTAATAATTAATCAAATGTACAGCATTCTTTATATTTTTATATACAACTATACATTATGTTAAACGTCTTTATGCACATATAAGGACGTATTTTAGCGCTTAATATATATAGCGTTTACACTGGATAGTAAGTGCATCGGCAGAGCGGTGTCTGGTTAAATGTATGAACAGAACACATCGAAGGTTCCATCTACTGGAACAAGTTCAGTTGGTACTAGTGAAGAGAAGAGAAGAGAAGTTTGTTATTGGAGTGTGACGCGCTCGTTACTATAGAAAATATATTTTAAATAACTTATGTTAAGTTTAAAGTAGACTTAGTAAACTATAATGACATTGAACAATAAACAAGATGAAAAGCCTGTTTGTTTTTGTTAAGATATTGATGTACTGCAGCAGACGAGCGGCGCGTGGGACACTCCTTTGAAGGACGAGAGACCGACATAACTCTCCTTGTTGTTCTTCCTCCCCACACAAAAAAAGGTTTTATGTATATAGTTATGATCTGTGGATTCACGCGGGGTCGACTCGCTTGTCTTGGTGACATCTAATGTTTTAATAAAATGAAACGCATATCCTTCAACTCAATATGATATAATTTAAATAGCCTCTGCATCCCGCACGCCTCCCGCGACTTGTGATCGAGTTATCACCAGTCATAGACGTACGTTTGGTTGAGGCGACAGTTGTGGCGTCCTGGCGACGGGCCGCTTCTGGGAGATGCTGACCACGTGCACGTACTGGCCCGTCACGTTCTGTACAGACGTGGCTGTATTATAACGAGACCATGACACGTACGCTCCACGAGGGGGACTGCATCGACCTGGTCGTCCAGCGGCGGCTTGTAGGTGAGGATAGTGTTGGCGGGGTGGCCGCGGCGGAGGCCGGGGGCCGGGCGGGCCGAGCGGGCCGAGCAGCGGACCAGCTGGAGGGCGTCCAGGGCCGCGGTCAGTCGGCCGCGACCGAGCAACCAGTACAGGCTGTCCTCCTCGCACACCTCCTGTTATATTAATCAGTTTGATCGTTATAACACTCCCGGGAACAGCTCGCCATTATTCTTACTCAATAAATTCTTTACTTATATTTATGTATACTGCATTTCTTTCGTCCACTCGTTTCTCGGTCTTACTCAAACTAGTTGATACAAAATAATGATAATAAAGATATCTACTTACTTCCCTTTCGTGTCTTTCTAGAACATATTCTTGCTGCTGCTTGATTTCTTTCGCCCATCCTCTAAAACATGTCATATTACATACTAATTATATTACATATTAATTATATATTTTTTCAATCAATGAACATTGTAGATCGTAAAGTAATAGGTATCTGTTTACTGGCATGTTGACTCATAGGAATGTAAATGTTTATTTTGTATAATACTGACTGACTGACTGACTGACTGAGTAACTTTATATTAGTTATCGGTGAAGTCAAACACAAGTATCAATTTCAACTTTTCAGTTTTCACCAACTGTTGCGATGTGGTGCCGTTTATTGAAAAGATCTTTTTACTTTATATAATCATTGTCTCTTTAATTTTTCATTTTCATAACGTTCTCCCAGACCAGTAACTTCGCTTAACAACAAAATGTCTGTGGGGTTATGACTGTATATGTCATACTGACAGGGTGATCTCAACAAATTCATTTAGGGCATCTTCATCCTGCGGCAGTAGTCTCACCGTTTCCCGTCTTGTTTCAAGCCAGGCCTCATTTAGCTTCAGAGTCAAATAATGTGAACATAAAATCAAAATCGTCTAAAAATATCAAACTTGTTAATATATTTTTTAAACTTATTGTTATTTGTAATGACTTTAACATTAATTAGTAACCTCTTCTTCTGGAGAGAGTTTAATATTTTTATATAAATTAAATGATTCATCAGCTATGGAAACCTTTTGCTTGAGATCCTCGGAGAGCAGCTGGAGGAGGGCGAAGGCCTGAAATATATCATCATGAGCACACGAGGCATTGAGCCGTAACGAAAACAATTGTTAAATATTTAAGTACCTAAATAATTAACATTTCACATATTAAACTATATTATA
>DVQP01000243.1:0-27307 GCA_018231745.1 Danaus eresimus
TTAAAAACTACATACTCCGATGTTACGGTTACTTTGCAGCGACCGCGATCACGGGCAGCCAAGATGTGGATGTCTATCAGTTTGTTTTGTTTGTCTCTAATTCTGTAGTAAACAAAATCTTGCCATTGATATAATTAAGGTGGTTCAGAAGAGCGGATGTTTTATTTCATTTAATATTATGAGTGTCACTTGCCCGTGCCTCGCGAGCATCGCAAGAACCACTTGAAGCCATACACAATGGAGCGACAACCTGCGATATTACCATATGTGAAGGGAGTTACTGACAGAATAGGCAACATCTTGAAGAAGGTTTCTATCAAAAATATATACACACCACGCAAGAGATTGAGTCAATTCTTGATACCCATCAAAAGTACCATTCCTTTGCAACAAGCGGCTGTATACAAACTCGATAGTGACTGTGGCTTATCATTGGATATCATTGGACAGACAAAGAGGAGCCTCAGTACAAGGGCGAAGGAACATGTCTCAGAAATAAAAAATAGGCGCGCCTCGAAGTCGGCAATGTGTGAACACACAGTGGACAAACCAGGCTGCTTACAACATTCGGTTTGATAAACCACAGGACCTCGTTCGTGAAGACGGGTACATACCGAGGTTAATGCAAGGCTTTTGTTCTGTTGTAATTATTACATCAAACTTTATTGAATAGTGATTTTTTTATAAATTAAATTCATTAAAATAAACTGATTGATTTATGACAGAGGACCATCATTTCTAATTGCTTTACAAAGTGATTTTTGTAATGATTCCTATAACATAAGATTCATTTTCATTTACACCATGAACCCGTGGCTTAAAGCTTTACAATATACAATATTTCGATCTCAACAAAAGACTGATGGTAAATAATAAAGTATGAACACGAAATGCATGTGAAATTCTATCCGGTATTGTTTTACTAATGAATGTAAGAAACTATAACGGAATTTTAATTAATGTAGGAATGCACCAACAAAAACTTACACAATACATATGTCATAACAGCTGTATTTTATTCTACGGTAATTTCAAAGACTCCCATTACAGTGAAGCCGGGTAACTAATTGTATACACTTAATGATTTATTACTTAACCCAATGATAAATCTATACAAAGGCTACTGTTTTTAACACTGTTACAGGCTGCTTAAATTATTTTTCATCTCTGGGCCTTCTTAATAATTGTTTGCCTTCAAAATGCCTTCACACAGCCTGGTCTAGTCTAGTTGGCGCCAGTTTTATTTGAATATTATATATGTGTAGGTCTTGGACTACTTGGTTCTCCTAAAATAATGTTATTTATATAAATGATCCAAACATCTTTTCTTTGTTGGATTATACAATAAGTTAAATATAGAGTTTCATGAACAGTGTTTTATTAAAGAAATATTCAGAGATTTTTAAATGTAGTTTTCGGTAGCTTTAATAAAAATCCTGCTGTGTTTGAGATTAGGATATTTGATTACGACTTATTACGAGAAATTATATTAGGAGGAAAAAATATGGGTTTGAAGTTAAATACCTACTTACTTTACTAAACAATAAGGCTACTTAAGCAAACATTATTCCTTTATCCAGTACACCAAAAACAGTTTAGAAATTATTCTTTCATGATATTATTAAATTTATGCGATACTATATATTACTGAATTTTTTTATGTACAACCAAAAATAAGGAACTTCGAGCTTCAAATTGAAATTTTTCTTTCCAATACGACCACTCTGTGTTAAATACTGTCCCTAAGAAAATCGTTGAAAATTTTTTTTTTTTTTCATCAACGGATATTAACAGACGTGTAATGGGAAACAACGCTTATATTCTTAAAATAAAATTATTAAATTATTATTTATTGAACTTACCGCAATTTTAAATGTAACTAGTTAAAGTACAACGACGACGAACGTGAAAAAAGTAACTTATAGTGTTAGGTGCCAAAAACCTAGTAGACGCTAACTGACTGAATTGATGAACTGATTAAATAACAATATTGTGACGGTAATAGAATACGCGCCTCCGAATTTACTGAATAAACACGGACTGGAATTAGGTCATGATTGTAGGTTTATATCATCGTTGGCCATTGGTTACAAACTAAACTACGTAATGTTTTAGACTACGTATCAAGGCTAATCATATAAAAAATTGTTTTGGATACAGATTGTTATTCTGAGATACTAGAAATTTCATTAAAAAAATGCTCTTTTATATAAAATGTTGAATATATTTTTACTATCAGCTCTTTTAGTCTATATTAATAGATTTATATGGAAAAAAGAGTGGTGACTTTAATTTAAGTATATTTAATATTTAGTTTTTTAACTTTGGCTTAATCTTTGCATGTTTGTGTGGGACACACACACACACACACACACGCAGAGTCGATGACGTCTTTCATTCAACTTTTAGTGCACTGCGTATTTCTGTTTAATTATATTAAAAAATCATTAACGGTGCCCACTTTACAAATCGTTCTGTTAACAATGTTAGCATGAAGAATTTTAATTTTACAATTCATATATAAAAGGGTAACACGGAAATACAATTTCGTAGTTTATACGTATTATAATACTATAATGTACGTAAGTACGGTATTATAAGAATATAGTAAGTGATATCCTCCAAGAGACAGGATTAAATTTCCTATGCAGTGTGTTTGACGCAAAACGACATCATAAGAATTTACGTCTCCTTAATATGAGTACAAATAAAATAAAATCAAAAATAATATGGCATTAAAACAATCCAAAGACATACTTCAAAACATATAAATTTAAAATAAATACCAACGTTTATTTAAATTTGGTTAGGAGCAAGTATTTAGGAATGCGGTCTTCAATACAGGTGGATGATCATATAATTCATGACCAGGCATTTTGACTGCTGAGGTCAAACAACTAACCTTTTCAATCTGCGCTGTAACCTTTGTGAGTTGGCAAACTGCATAAAGCTCCACAATAGAATGAACCAAAGCCTATGAGCTTAATCAACTTCACTTACTTGTTACTAAATTTAACTTGGTTCTCATCATTTTTCATCTCTTTCGATTACATCTTAAACATGACAAGGTTTAGAATTTAAGGAGTGATATTTCTTAAAAAAGAAACAAAATAATTACATGTTTCGATTATTATTTCCCTTTTTGCTCGGAACTGTTCCGTTATATATACATATATATATATATATACACTACCGACAAAAAGTTTGGAAGCAACAGTATTTTTTCTCAAAAAAAACAAGCAAATCATTAGAAGTATATTTTAAGGAGTTCTTAGATTTTCGCGAGACATTTCAATAAAACTAAAATATTTCGGATATTTTAGTTTTATTTAGAAGTCTATTTTATTGATGTTGTAATAAAATAAAGTGTTATTTTGAATTCTTTTACCGTATTACAAAATCTGTGTGTCCTTTTCTTAGTCATTTTTGTAAAAATGACATTATTCTTTCTGTTACGTAATTAAATTTGCTTTATTTCTAGCGAGTTATGTTTACAATACAATAACAATAGTGTTTATTATTTTCCTGCAATTAAAGAGGACTTTGGCTACTTTAATTTTGACTCCTTTTCTTCTACTTCTTAAAAGCTCCAACAACTTTATTATTTTGTATCTAAAATAAAAAAAGGTAAACAGTTATCAATTGGTACACGATCGGCTATTTTGTTTCAAACAATACATTTGTCAGTCATCGAGAAACTGGCAGTTTGTCGTATAGAAAACGAAGTGGAAGACAGAAAGTTACTTGTGGGACAAAGGTCACGTTTATACCAACACCTTAGAAGTGTAATCGTCTACTTGCAGCACTAGATATTATTCGGGAGTTACATAAAACCCGAAATAAATAAATGTCATTTCATTTTCTACATTGAAAAATCGACTTCTATCTGCTGGTCCGCACGGTTATGTGACGGTGAAGAAACCATTACTACGGGTAATATATAAGAAAAAACGTCAGCAAAGAGCAAAACAGCAAATGAAAAGTTGAACTATGGACAGATAAATCAAAATTTCATATATTTTGTTCTAATAGATGGGTTTTTGTCTATCGCAGATTTCATGAAAGAGTATCTTAAGACTGTTTGGTATCATTGGTGAAACACGCGGTGATATTTTTTTAATCTGGGGCTCCTTGATCGAACCATTGTAAAACATCTTGTTCAAATTTATGAATAATGAGGAAGGAGCAGTATTTTACAAATATATCCAAAAGACATGCTTTGCCCATGCTAATTGCATTGCAATAAACAAATAGTGCAAGTGTAAGGGTATGAAAAACCTTTTTAGAAGAACAGGCATAGTCTTTACGACTTATGATATGTCCTCCACAATCACCAGATTTTAACCGGTTGTCTTTTCCCTTTTCTCTCCGTTCCTGACCTTTCACTTTTCCTACCCTTTCCTTTCCCTCTGCCACTATCAAGGTCAGCAACGCATCTGCAACGTCCCTTATATTGCAGATGTCCATGAGCGACGGTGACTACCTCCATCAAGCTGGTCGTCTGCTCGTTTTGCTGCCTTTGAAATTAAAAAATATATACCACCTATAAAAAAATTGTCATGTATTTGTTTTAAAAGCCAAAGAACTTTTACCGCTGAGTTAACTAGAGAACTATTTATACGATTACTAGAGAACTAAGTTCATATATACAGGAAGATTAGAAGGAAATTATCGCTGAATACTTGAATAAATTACTTTTGTATCTTAATTAAATAAGACACTAATTTTATTTTGTACTACAATTACTATATTAATTGAATACATTATCCTTCTCCATTTAGCAATGCTTTTTGTTACAAAATTTCTAAAATAATTAAATATAAAGCTAGTGCTACCTAACTTTTGGCGTATACTGTGTATATACTCGTATTTATCAAATTGTTTTATTGGATTAGTATAGCATATATGTATGGGTGTGATAATTATCATATTAGAAATCAACCAATATTGAGTAATCAATTTGTTGTATACTACGATTTAGTGAGATTGCCTTATGTAAGACATCTCACCAAATCCGCCCTTCAAGGACGGGATCTGTTTGTGTTGACACGCAAAATACATATGATGTAATAAACGCAGGTTGTTTTGAATACAGAAACCGTAAGAGTGTTATCCAATTAACCGTGTTATGGTGCTACAGATTTTTATGGAATTATGTTCTTACGCCACAAGCAACGCATTACGGAGCACCTATAATCCTTAAAAATAACATCAGAAAAATAAATGTTTACAGATCCGAAGTAAATTTTGGGTGATTTTTAAAAAATCACATTTAAGCACTTTTAATGACTTCACACTTTTATTACTCTAAATTTGTAACTTCTTCTTCCCTTATAACTAAATTTGAACTAAATTTCTCCTTCAATATAGTTTTAAAATTTATTGTTTAGGTCCCAACTGATTTCAATGAAATTTAAATTACATAAATAAGCTTTGACCTGGGAACAATGGTTTATATACAAGCTCGTGTAATATATATTATATGTATATATTCTTAAGATTCTAGACTGGTTACGTCAACGGAAAACAGATTGATGACTTCATCAGAAATAAGTTTGATATAGCAATCCGATAACATATAATTTACAATAAATAGCGAATATACTTTTATAAAATTTATTTATTAATATAAGTGTCAAATATTGATGTAATAAGATAAAGAGATTAAATCTAAGAAAAGTTGATGTAAAATATCCTCGTCAAACTAAAACAGGTGTCGTTGTGTGGAATTGAAACTAAATGGAAAAATCGATTAGATTCAAATATGAAACATTGTAATGTAAGTGTCACAGGGTTTCCGAAGCGATAACACCCTGATGTATGTTTATCTGATATTCATACGTCACAACCATAATATCTTTAAAATATAGAAATATCATATTTAAAGTTAATTAAAATTTATTGTTACATAATTTGTTCATGAAATATCTCCAATAAGTAAATTCTATTATAATTATATCCGCACACTGTTTGAATCTTACCTATTTAAATATATTTCCCGTAAACATTGGTATGATCTTTTATAACGTGACTTCCTTTATGATGACCATATTATGAATCAACCGACAAAAGGATATAAAGGAAAAAACGTTTCTATAATAGTACTATAGAATGTATTTTTATATTCTTCTAACAACGTAGAGGTTTACTGAGACATTTCATCATTATTATAAAGTATTTTAATATATGAATGATTGATAATTTGTACGGAAATTATTAACTTAATGTGTTTGAAGAAGCATGTCGACCTTACTTCTGTCTTTTACATGACGATGTTGAAAAAAATTCTACAGGTATACAGAAGGTAAATAGTAATTTTTATTCGCCTTAAAATGTTTATTTTAATGACTACATACGTATCTTATAAATGGAATTGTTTTTTTTTTTTGAAGTTTTAAACGATTTAAAATATAATTATTACATATATGATATGGGACTAACTTATATAAACGAGGAAGTAATAAGCATGCCCTAAATCGGTTGGTGAATAATAGACGGGTTTTTTAAGAGTTATTTCTATAAAAAAAACACCTGACTTTACCTATTTTCTTATTATTTATTACTGTCAACGATAACATCATAATCACATTAAAATAAAACATCTTTCATTATTATATAATTATTCTGACGTTTCGGTTCACTTCGCTGTAAACGTAAACGGACGGACGTGATAGTAACACGATATTGACTCACACTAGCGCTACAGTTCAATTACTACCGACATGAAGCAATGTATTAAATCTTTTGAAACATGACAGTATAGAAATGAGAAGCTCGCAGACGAACTTTTGGTATTGTCGAAGTTAGTTTGATATTCGTGTAAAGTTCCACCCTCGCGGCACTCATGACGCTTTATTTTCTTCAAATTGTTTTTACGACGAGGGGTCGGGGCATGAGTTGAGTTTAATGTTTTCTTTTTCATGTTTCATCAATACACAGCGCAATTGATTTCGGGCGCCTATAAAATATGCTGATATCCTTTAATACAACCCTATATTTAATAGAATTTATAATGAACATAATATGAGGAATCTTTGAATATCAAGAAAAAATTAAGTTTTAATCTATAGGCCGTGGTGGCCGAGAGGTTAAAGGCCCGCCTCTCGTGCTTGAGGGCGGGGGTTTGAAACCTGGCAAATACCAATGTGATTTTTCATAGTCATATGTACTTTCTAAGAGACATTTTTTTTATTATAGACTTTTATTTAGACACTAGTGACAGACGGTGAAGGAAAACATCGTGAAGAAACTTAGACTTTTAATATCAAATTATAAGTTTGAAATTTCAAACCCTTCTTGAGCAAGCGTGGTGATTAAGGGTCAAACCTTTGGAGGAGGAGAGGCCTTTGATGATGATGATGATCATAAATCTATTTTCAAACAACGATTTATTTTAAATGTTTATTTCTTAAATTTAATTTTACTTGATCCAAAACGCTATACAAAAGAAATATGGAATGATATTTTCAGAATCAAATCATATCTCGTATTTTAGATTGAATTATAAGTCGAGATTCCCTGAGGATTTGTGTTTTATATAAAACGAAAAAATAGAACGGCAAAAAAATATTCATGTACAAACATGACAAACTTTATACAGATTTTAAAATGTATATGTATTGTACGAAACAAATATTAAATAAGCTAACTAAACATTGATAAGTAGGAAGTTCCAAAATCTGTTTCTCGTACAATGTAAGCCTTGTGCGAGCCTCCCTAAGGACTTTTATTTCCATTTAGCTGACTGTCGTTTACATTCATTAGCAGTGAATAAATTATTTTCCATAGAGAATATGGTCACATGCATCATAAAATAGAAGAGTGTATAGGCTCATATACCCATAACACATGTGAGCTTATATCTTGGTAAGACGAAGTTGATTAACTTCTGAGATTGGTGCCTTATCCGCAAATCAATTATTACTATGACATTATATATCTTTTGTTTTGATTTAATTTTATATGTATTATGTTTACTCTTAGCTTTTTTAAGCATACAATTAAAAATACAACTTACAAGCTGAAATAGAATGGTTATATAAAAAAGTATTAATTAAGTATTTAACTTAATATAAACTCACGTTTAAATAATCCTTAGTCATATAATACGTTATTTTAATTATAAATTTTGTTTAAATTACTTACTCAGTTTTAGAGCTGTAACAATATTTAACATATGTAAATTGTGAATATTTAATTGTTGTTTTCTTCAAAGCAACGCCTGATTATAAGAATACCATTGAAACTGTCACTAACTTACTATTAACCGAAAACAGTTATGACGTCTAAGATTTTCGTGTGTATTGATTTTAACGTTGCTAAGCTCGTCGGATGAAAGTTCATCTCAAACCTTGGCTGCGTGTGGTCACGGTTGCTGTAAAGGAACTGAAACGTAACAACCGAAATCAAAACCAACGAAAGGCCCAGTAGCCGAAAAATTTGGTTTCATTAAAACCAGTTTAAATCAAATTCGTGGCAAAGTTAATGATAACCGCGTATTTATAATTCCATGACCGGCATTATAGTAAATCCAAAGCTAAAGTAGTTTTTATCACTCCAAAGTCCAACGACAGTATTATCAGGGAATATTTATATAGAATTCAATTTGTAAATCGTTTAAACCTCTGCTCTCACGCTAACAAAAAATCGATCAATGTCGGGATTATGACATTAGCTTCTCATGAAAGCGACTTGATCGTGTGGATATCCCGAATGTTAAGTAAGTCGTGTAATTATTAATATAGAAAAATATGAACGATGAAGCAAAACTCTTTTGTGTTGTCTTGTACAGCTAAATTTGGAAACAGTGTTAAAACTGCGTGCATAATTGCCAAAGGTCAGTCTACTGGTCCCGGCTACATTATATAGAGAAATAACATTACATGCTAACCGGTTTCATTTCTATTTATAGTTTAACCGTAAGGTGTAAGGGAAGACTCCCTTTAAATAATAAGTAAAGTCTCAGCTGATGAATTCCGATGTTTATATTTTAGATATGATACCAACTTTTCCTTTGACGTGCTAAAATACTTTCATCACATCTTAAATAACACAGTATGTGTGAAATGCTATTTGTCTATAAGATTTCTTAAATTATCACAACTCGAACATACCTATTTGATAAACGGCAGAATGGTGGATGGTGCATACCGTAGACCGCAAAATACAGACTGCAAACGAGGTATTGTAACAAGAGTAATGGATTTTCTATTGATCTAACAAGGTATATTAATACATTTATTCTAATGCGATATCACAGGTGCCCAATCAGGATAACAATTCCTTCATATGGATCTACACAACAATCGTAATAAAAAATAGCTTGCGGGAGTCTCATATTTCCGATACAATCGTTGACTAACCCGTCGTAATTTTCCCATAGTTGAGGTGTTGTAATCTTATTATGCTTTTTACCCACATTCTTATCAAGATGGCTCTGTGTCTATTGTTTTTAATAAAATCACGTAACAATAACATGAGAATTCACAGAATTAACAGGTTTTGTTATACGTGACCTTGAAAATGCCGAATATTAACGATCGGTAATATTTTGCCTGTGTGTTCTTTAAGTATGTGTGAGTGTGTTGATGTATTTTCTTTCTGTTCATCTAATGTAGGCTAAGAGTGAGAACTTCTGATGACCTCGTCATGTTATAAATGATTAACATCGTCGTTAAGAAAATCCGTAGGCGACTCATGTCGTTAGAAAACTTTATTATTTCTTTACTGAATTTAAAGAAAAAAAATCGACTAAGAGTAATATAAATTTTTAGGGTAAGTATTCACTAATTTTATACTATGTTTTTTAGGTCCACCGTAGATTACCTTCGATTTAGTAAGTTTAGCACTCTGTTCGTTAAAGAAGAAGTAGCGCAAGATTTACAATGTATCCAACTTAGTTGACATATAGCAAAAAAAAAACATTTAAAATCCGACTTGATTAATTTTATATCCATTTCTAAGTCTTCAGTGACCAAGGAAAACATAAAAGACAATTTCGAACTCTCAGTTCAGAATGAAACAGCCAATCTTAAATTACACGAAATAGCCTCGCCAGGGCCTTTTACATTCGGTTTAGTGAGCGCGGAACTGTGAGCTCGTTATAGGAACAAAGGGCGACATCAAACGAGTTGGTACTTATTTCTTCATACAACGATAACATTTATACCGATTCAAAATGTTCTCAAGTTTACGACTTGTTCTCATGATGAAAGAACGATCTCATTATATAGCTATGTGTCAACTTACAATAAGTTTCTTACAGAAAAAATATAACGCAATTAGCGTAATTGAATTTGTTTTCTAAGCAGTCTTTATTTTAAAAAGATATAATATATGATATTATTTAAAAATAAAAACGTAATTTTCCTTATTAGTTCTAAACGATTGTTTTAGGAAAATGTTATGAATATATGTATATCCGTGAAGCGTGCAGCGTATAATGTCATCCACATGATGATAAGGCGTTAATTTTACTAAGACCTGCAGTATAACCTGAAAAAAAACACGGAAAATGGCTTTCAGACGGATTTCACGGCCATCGAGTTGAGCCTCTGGAATCTACTTAGGATTTACATAGACACTGTTGTTAAAATGAATATATAAATAACAGTATAGTGATATATTTTATCTTTTGGTAAACACAAAATTCATAGTTTTGAATTTTGGACATTCTAAAACATTCTATCCAAGAAATTCACAAAAAGTACTTAAAAAAAACTTTAAAGTGAACAATGCTTTCGTCTACATTGAGGTAAAATTATAAAAAAATAATGTTATAATGTACAATGTTAAAACCGAAAAGTAACATGCAGTTTAAACATTAAAACAATGTAGAATAAAGCATCTAATTAACTAACTCAATGTTAAGCCAAGCTACCAAAGCTAGAAATAAGATATTACGTACTAATTAAGAAAGATTTCATAAAAGTTTACTCAGTCCTGGGCACTATGAATGCTGAGAAATTTTGTATGAAAACATATTTACTTGTAATTTAGCTTCAACGTCTTTGAACATTTAATAATGCTGTTGAATAAGTAGATTACATTTGCATACCTGTAACACACGTAGCTTAAAATTGACAGATAATTGAATCCTGAATTTTGTATTGCTTTAAAATTTACAGGAAATCTGTCTTTTAAAAGCAACCAGACGTATTGGGTATACGGAACCAACATTTTCGGATTATACTACGTGTAATTTATTACTAAAAAAACGACATATTCTCGTCTGCCCCTGATCACGGTTGCTGCAAAGTAACCGACACCAAAAAGTATTATAGACTTTTTTTTTATTTTCTTGTATACACAATCAATAAAAACCGAATAACCTAGTTTCTGTTCTGTCCGCTCAACCGATTAAAAAAAAACATATGTAGTTATAAAACTATTTAATTGACTGGATATATATTAGGTTATTGATTTTTTTAATGAGTCAAGTTTTGAACACAAAGTTATAAGAAAGTGAAGTATTGCCGTATTAAAATTTATAAAACGGGAACACTGCCCAGTAGTCAATTGTGGACAATGCAATGTTGTAATGTCTACATTACATATTTGTCGTTTGATCTCGTAATGATGGTAACATGTAACGTCGTCGTTTGGCTAATGTAGACAACCGCCAGTGCCCTTACAAACCAGTTGGAAGTATGCGAGCAAACAGGAATTGCGGTCCGCCTCTTCCCCTTGTTATTATTATGATTCAATTACATTGTAATGCATACAGCATAACGTATAAGGACCAGCGTGCACATCCGACGTGCGCTACGTTTATTAAAGAGGTTATCTATGCATTCGACAGGGGCAATGGACCAATCTATTACGGACGGAGTCACCGTCGCACGAACAAACCCACTCATTTTATTAAAAACTTTTTAAACGAGAGTGCCGTGAGATTTCTAACAGCGAAATTGGGCGGATGCAAATTACCGGTCAATATAGCTGTAACGGATCCGACGGCTGGTCAGCTCGCGCCATACTCCCGTTAGATGACACAACTCGCTTGTTATGCAACTGATGTGCCTCTAGATCGTCCTGATGCTGCACGCACAGCGCCTTATAATTACTCGCTTATGTTATAAAGCCATGACAAGCAAATGGCAATCATTCCTAAACGTGTCGGGGCTAACGTAACCAGCCAACCAGAATTTTACCAAGAAGGCAAAGCAATAATTTACATTTAGATTATATCAGTACCTACTTATTACAACTGTGTATAAAATAAATAATTTTATAATTTAAACTTTTCTGTAGCTGATTATTGTCTCAAGTATTTTATTAAAAGTAAAAATATTCCAACTTTAATTTTTTCGTCCGATATTGGAGCACTTGATGTTCTACGTTACTTATTGTATTCTCATCCAAGCCTGAGGAAGACGTCCAATAACTGCTTAAAGACTCCTTAAAAACTTCGAAAATCATCAACTTCAAGGGTTTTGTGCAGACCTTAAATTCATTTTCCCCCTTTTGAACTTCTTCTCGGCGTAATTTATAAATTTATTGATTTCAATTTACCAACAATTGGTGAATTGTGATATTATAATATATAATACATGATAATTATAATATATTACTATGATGCCCTCAATGTACAAAAATTAGAATATATATAAACGAAAAAAGTCAAGTCCTTATATATAGGTAAATATTTATTTTGTGTTTGTATTAAAGCATTTATCGATCACAACCGCTGAAGGGTCGCGTCTCGACAAAACTTGACGTGTGATGGCATAATTATATTTGTCTGGGTCTGAAAAGTGAAAGCAAACATTCCGAGTGAAATTAAATTGCTTAAAAGTTATAATAATACTGACATTTTTGTGACAATCTGAACCTAAAAAAACTTTCACTTTCATCTCTTTAAGGTTTATATTTTCGTGAAATGTAACAATTAGATTAGAAAACTCATATTATTTTTGTCCTACATAAATTTATGTCAGCAATTTTGTTATTTCAATCAAATATACAAGTAAAACAGATCTCAAAACGGTAATCTCTATACTATTTGTCCACTAATTACAATGTTAGATCGTCATTCATCCGGGACTCGACAATTTAAATTAGCTTTTAATCCAAATGGGTGACATTACATGCGCTTGTTTCCACCCACTAGGATATGGTATCTGGTCTTATATAATATTCATTAAACTGTAATGTAGCGTGTCTTGTCTGTAGTCTTGACGCTTCGCCGCAGATAGAAATTATATTATTTATAGTATCCTCTATGCAACGTACATTAACTTGACATTTGAGGCAAGTAATTCGCTTTCAAACCTGAATAGAAGCCTACAAGGAGATTGCATCGGAAACCACAAAATCGGTGAGTTAACATCTTTAAAGCATCGGTTTGAAGGCTATTGTGATGTGTATCAGCAAAATACAAATCAAATAGTACATCCTAACTCATCTTAATTTTAATTACGCTATTCTTTAGATAAATCGTTTGCGAACATCGAATAGACCGAAAGTATTGGTATCCATAAATATTCAATTGGATTCCATTAAAAGAAAATGAGAACATTCCAGAACGTAGGACCGAGTAAAGCTCCTCATCCCTCGACTTTGCCCCGCGTTAGTCAGATTATCGTCAATGAGAGCGATTTGTACAGATTTGTGGCTGACCTTAGCGCTTCCGAAAGTATTGAATACTTGTTTCAATATACATTACCAGTTAAATAAAATACCTACATATGAATACAATTATTGTACGATCAGCAAAAGAAAAAGTAATCCCGATATATATATCGCCTATATATGACGTCAATCAAACACTATACTTGATATGAAGGATAAATATACATAATAAATCTTGTTAAGTTTCTAAGGATATACATATATAGACATATACACTTTTATATGCATACATCAATATATTTTGCATCCACATAAACACTTAAAAGTAAAAACATATAACATATGGGATGGTAAAAATTATTTTTGTATAATAAACAAGTAACTAAACATGAAATGTTCCCTGTAATAATAGTACAGTGATCAAATATCTGTTAATAACATATTACTGTAGTCTGTACGATTTGATTCTAAATAAAGTCGCCTGTCTCTCAATAACCAAAGATGTTTATTTTTTATGTATGATTATTAGAAAATCATATTTTAGTTAAAAAATTTAAGTATTTCTTTGTACCGGCCACCATTAAGTGTTCATTTTATAATGTGTCTTTATCTAATATCACATTGAGATTTAAACTTTCACAATATTTACAGTATTATATATAAGGATTCAATATATGACAAAATGTTACATGATCAAAGAAAAATATTGTTATAAATAACTTCTTCTTAATTCTTTATAATATTATATTTTTTTATATAAGTTTTTTTGAAAACATATTATCATTTGATATAATTTATAATTTGTATTAAAAAGAAATAAATAATATTTTAAGATCAATTTCTTATTGTTGTTATTATACTTGTTAAATTCTTAAATTGACAATTTCTAATTTGAATCGTTACAAATTTTTTTCTTTTTCTCAAACTTTTTCTGGACTTTCTAAATTTTATAATTACACATTTTACAATACAAAACAGATATTGGGTCAAAAAATTTTAAGGAGAATAAAGATTAACAACATTAAAAAAAAACTATCTACTTCTTTAAGTAGATGTATATATATATATATTTTATAGTAATATTATTAAGCATAATTATGAAAAAATATTACAAAAATGTTGGTTTTGTAAAATGAGATGTCGTAAAATGAGATTCTAATATGTGATACATAAAACAATTTTACAAAGCAAATACAAAAGCACATGCAACGTTACTTCGAAAAAAAGAGCGCGTAGGAGTAATAGGATCTTCTCTCACCTCCCAAACTTTGTGGCACAGGGTCCAAAGGCGTCGCAAGAACCCCCAGGAACAAAACCAGAGCCTCGACGGTCCAGAGCGCACCCCACATGTCCCACAGCCGCATCACAACACTCCACTATCTCATTATTGGCACAACATTCACAAAACTTATCCAATGTGAACACCTATCTATGCTAATTCCTCGTGTCACGATCATACTTCGAAAAACATTTTAATGGAACTAATATTTCATTCGCGGCTGTTACATTATAATAAATAAGATTCTGAATAAATGTACGAATTATATTGAAACAAAGACAGCTGCACGTCATAACATTTCACCGCTGAACTTCAGAGTAGATTCACTATCTACAACGACGACTCGGTTATACTAGTTTACATCTCACTGTCATTAGCCTTCAGTGACGTTAGCACTTTGCGTTCGAAAACTTTGTAAGTTGATTAAAATCGATTTTCATTGTATAACCATATAGATTAATCGTTACATTAATGAATAAAATTTAAAATTATATTGAATAAAGAAATTGAAACAACAATTATTTATATTTTGTGAATCGTATAGCTTGTCTACAAATACATGGAGTATAAGGAGCCAATTGAGGTAAATCTTCTTTAGATAGTTTCATTACCACTTTAGCTATTTCTTCCAAATATGAAATTGACAAATTTGGATCTCTGGGTAATGCATAATTCGAAGCTGGTTCCCACTTTCCGTTGACTAAGTTTGCAGGTTGTGAAAAATGGCCTGTAAATGTTAAGCCAAAAGAACCTGAAAATTATTTAAAAAAAAACGCATTGAGTGAAAAACTAAAAAGAACCATTCAAGAAGAAGCTTACGTGATCTCTAAACCGACAGATAGCAAATATTGTTAATGAATTTATATTACAAGTGACAATTAAAAAGCGTATATAAAAAAAACTAATTAGTGACTCACCATTGCATGGAATTCCTAGGTTAACAATATTTTTGGGATCAGGATAAAAAAGCCATAACTTTACCAAATTTAAAACAGCAACTACTTTATTTATACAAATTGGTCTTTCAGACAACTTCTTTTTGATCTACAACAATTATGTCCAATTATATACATATAAAAATTGACATCTAAACTAAACATTAACTTGATATTAATTATTACTTTTCGTTCAGCAACTTTTGTCCACAAAGTATCATCTGAAAACATGAGATATTCCATTGATCGTAATTCGGGTGTAAGCGTACCAACGCAAAGCGTTGAGTTTCTAACTTTGATAAATCTATTGTAAGGATCGAAAGACTCATATTTGTGAATAGTCGTATGAATATCTACTAAATGATTTATTCCTACAAATCCCCAGACTGGTGGACAAAATATGTTCTTAAGAGGAACATCGGCTATTTCGGCAGCCACTGGAACTATGTCTAAGCCAATATCCGACGTAACGACTACAATATTACTCCTAGGCAAACTCTTCACAGCATTCGCTAAAACGGTGGCATTATAACATGCTGGTCCTAGATTAGGGAAGACAATATACATTTTCTGTGAAGCTGATGCATTAATATTTAAAGCTATTCTTTCCATAACTTTCTTATTTTCATATAGCCATTTCCCAATAGAATAAGTAGATCTGCAAAGATAATAATTCAGTTAGGCTATTATTCAACTTGTTAACATTCAAATAGTTCTGACATACCTAAAAGGTACATAGTCTAAGATTATTAAAAGATTGGTCCCGGTAAGAGCAACGCCAATCTTTTCAATATTTTTAACAACTTTGGCTGAAAGATCACCACCGATGAAATTACATTCATATTCAATAAAATCCATCAAACTTTGAGAGCAATCCTCATCATAAATATATATTTTCGAAATTATTTTATCACCAGATATCAGGTCAAATAAACCCGATATTATAAACATAGATATTGGATTCCCAGCACCAGATATGCAAATTGTGTAATCAGACTTTTTAACATCATTTTGGTAGTCGAAAATTTCTGATGACGAGTTTAATCTTTTTTCTTCTCTAATTTTCCTTTGATATTGTCCATAATTATGTACCAAATGTTCAAATCTCGTTGGAGACAAAAAGACATCAAAATTATAATATGAATGACAATATTCCAAAAATTCACAAGCGCCACCAATATAAAATGGCTTGCTGCCCATCATCAATAGCTCTTTCCATATTATTGGAGAGTCTACATGATGCCAGTTGTTTTTTTGGTTTATTTTACACAACCAAAGCTGAAATTAACATTATGATATAAATGAAACAAAAAGAACTTAATATTATAGAAATGTTCTACATTGTAAGGGGATATTCGTAGTTCCTTACCTTCCATTCAGCTACTGGTTTTTCAATGCGTTCATAACAAAAGCTAGGCAAATTTTTAGAAATATGATCAGCTACTAAGCACACTTCAGCAAAAATATTACACTGTGACTCTCCCGCAATTACAATGCGGAAGACCATTTTATCGAGACCAATATATATTCCTTAATCTTTTATATTGTAAACCAACATTTTATTCCATCTTTTTTTATATG
This sequence comes from Danaus eresimus, assembly GCA_018231745.1. Lineage (NCBI taxonomy): Eukaryota > Metazoa > Arthropoda > Insecta > Lepidoptera > Nymphalidae > Danaus > Danaus eresimus. The sequence goes on from DVQP01000243.1 coordinate 17,368, forward strand.
GATGTCATTCGGTAATACATATATAAAGAGTTTGTATAATATTGAATAAATACCTATCTCATGTAGAAAGTGTTTTTTTATATAATTAATTTATTTGTAGATCCTTCAATTCGAATCATAATAAAAGTATTAACAGCAATAAATCGTCACATATAACAATTTTCGTTAGATATTAAATCATATAACATTAAAACAATTTTTTATTCAAAGCTTTCTAATACTAATCGATTAATGATTATTACAGGTTTAATTCTTAAACATTTTTGACGTTAATATGAAACCTTGACATTGACAAGAGACCAAATAGTTGTTTGACATTTTATTGGTAGCGAACAGCTTGTTATATGTTCGTCCAAGACACCGTGAGGTTATATTTTCAAGCGTTTCTTTTTAATTAAAAAAGCACTAAGGATTATTGATTATTTTGTATAATAACCTGTACAGACATAAGGCATAATTAATAGTAATGGAAGTTGCAGACCGACCCAACTGGGGTTTTTGTGATTTATGTATTGATAGAGGCTTTGACCTTAAAACGTTGAGTTCAATAAAAAAACTTAATTATAATACAATTGCTATAAACACATACGTACCAGAAGCTGAAGACGAACCCAAAAAAAAGAAGAAGAAAGCTGAACAAACAAAGGAAAAAAAGGATTATATCCCAGCACCTCCGGAAATACCGGCCGACTTACAAGGAAACTCTAAATTAAATATACTGCAAAGGGTTACTATAGAATTTTCCGAGTCAGCTATAGCACACAAAATACATCAATCAGAGAATATTAAAAAGTATGATATCATAGCTGTTTTGCCTAGAACTAGCCAGGCGTTCCAATATATTTGCACAACTTTAGATGTAGATATAATAACATTTGACCCTCAGTCGAGGCTTCCCTTCAGAATGTCCCGTAAACTGTATGGGCAGGCTGTTGAACGTGGTATATTTTTTGAATTGATGTATAGTCCAGCAATACGGGATTCTACCTCAAGGAAGAACATTATCACTACAGCTCACACTTATCATGCTGTAGGCCGGTCGAAAAACATTATTGTTTCTAGTGGAGCGGCCAATTTCTTACAAGTTAGAGATGTGCACGATGTCATCAACCTTGGTTTCATTCTAGGCTTAAAAAGCAATGAAAGTGTACAGGTTATAAGAAATAATACTTGGAAACTCATTCTCAAAGCACAAAGCAGAAGATGCGGCAAATATTATGTGGAAGTTTCACCAATGGAACTCGATGAAAATAAAACATCAGATTCACAGTAATATAATGTTTTATTTAATTCATCCTGTTGTGAAAGTAATATTAATATATTTTTATAATAAAATAAATGATAGAAGAAAAATTTCATCTATGGTGATTATACATAATTAGGAATTCTTATACAAGGACATCAATAACAAAACTTCACATACAAAGTTACAAAAAAAATTATTTCAATTGTATTTGGAATTAGCAGGTCAATGAAACACAAATTTGATCATATTATATCTAATTATATTCATAAGGAAATACCTTTTTCCTTTCTTATAATAAATAATTTATTTTAAAGAAGTATCATATACACAAGGAAAAATCTGCCTTCATTACTGTTGTTATATATTAAAAAAAAATACTTACAAACTAGAGGAACACATTCAATATCTTGTTAAGATTTTATTGTTATAATAATATAATTCATAGAAGGAAATAAATAAATAAATATATATGTATATATATATTTAAGCGGAACTGCCATAAGTGATGGACTCAATAAATTAAAAACCATGACCACCGAATTTTATTAAAACAAGCAAGAAAATAAAAAAATATTTGACATAAAAAACCTCTTTTGACTCAATTATTGAATTAAAAATAATATTTTCGAAGATTGTTCATAAAGAAATTAATTTCAAATAAATTTTATATAGACGAACTAACTAGCACATTCTTAATATTACAAAAATATCTAGCAGTCTAAACGTAAACGTCGGTAAAATAACAACATTTATATTGATCACAAACATGAAATGAAAATTTTTACTATCTGTAACATTAAAATCAATAAACATTTTAAACTATAAATATTAATACAGTGACAGATTTTATTATTAAAATTAGCATTTTTTTATATTCCATAAAACGGTGCTACTCTGTTTTCAAATGTGATGTATCTAGTGATTCAGTCTTCTCAATGTTGAACGAGCGCTCCATACTTACTCGTTTATTTGTTTTCGTAATATTCCCACTCGGCACTTCTTCTGGCACACTGAACATATTGGCCACCCATTTAAATCTGAATACATATAAAAATAAATTAAAACTGTGTTAGCGCTAATCGAGACTGAATTAAAAACTGTTTAAATTTTTTGTAATAATTTATTTATTTGAAAATACCAAAATAGCGGCCATTTTATTACGATTATAAAGTTCTTACCTCCATCTCTTGTTTTCGCTTGATAATTACGGAACCCAATAACATTAAGTCAAATTAATATTTGCGCTGGACATGTGGTTTATAGATGAATGGATATTAAATGGTTTAATTATTAAATGACGTTAGAATGCAATTGTTAATAATTTTACTAATGATATGTATGGGGTTGAATAAAAAGAACTTTTAAATTTTCCATATATATTTTCAAATGCAATCTCAACGTTTGGTACACATAATAAAAATGTATAAAACTCGTTATAATATATTTTTTTAAAATTAAATCATAGATTATTCACACAAGGGTCTTATTTAAGCAACAATGTAAACACACTAAGTACCTATAATCTCGTGGCAATCAAACTTTAGCACCACTTATGTAGAACGCAATACTATATGTATGATATACTAGGTCATGTGCCCTGGATATGTTTATACTTCCACCAGGGTTCTGTAAGCTATATTAAATTCAAGATCTAATATTACAATGGCTAGTCTATAAGACAACCTGTCTCGGTAGCTCACTTATGCTTTATATGGCAATCTGAACATTACAATTTATTTTATAATATTTCATTGAATATATTATTTGTGATGAACTAGTATATTATATTAAAATGTGCGTTAGACGTTAGTCCATGATGACAATTCAAGCTGAAATAAATTTAGAGATCCGTTGAAGACTAGAAATGATCATCGAGCCTCTTTTTTTTTCTTGCCATCACAAATTATGTTCTTATTCCAGACACAAAATTTGAGTAGAACATTTCATAGTTTGTATTAGTTGTTAAAAGAAAACATACAACAAACATATTAGTAGACCTAAAGTATGAAACACAGATTGGTCTTCTAACATTTGATAGTTTTAATCTAGTTAGTTTGTTAGTTGTAGTGACAATTGAGCAAACATAATAGAGATTACACTTTTACCACAAACATTATCAAATAATACATATAATCTAATCTATGATTTAAAATATTTCTAAAGTGTAACCTCCTGGGAACAATAATTATCTTAAAACGAAAACAGTCTTTGAATTGTCTTTTAACTTTCCAGTATTTTGGATTCTCATACAAATTACATCATAGTACATATTAAAGAAAATTCACAAAAAAAAATACTAATTACAAATAAAATAAATAATCTCCCAACATAAATTTAAACAGTTAACAAATTCAGTCTCATTGGTAAAAAAAATAATAATATTAAAATTAAGATCTCATTCTTCCATCAAAGGACATTCCGTCAATTACATTATGAATACTAAAATAAATGCAAATATTACAATTAAAATGCTATCAATATAATATCAATAAATTATTTGTATATACTCAATGTGATGTCACTACTTACATAGAGTAAGTATTTGAAGGTAAAAAAATTTAAAACATTTTAATGTGTTTGGGTTGCGGTCATATATCATATAGGGCTATAACTTCGTATAACTCTTTATATAAACGTTTTGTTTATATCTATAATACATATATCTTTCTATTTACAATAAATTCATAATCTAGATATAATATTTTGATCAAATTACAAATCTATATTTCAATATGGGTCCATATTTTGTCTAAAATACTATATTTATATATTAGCTGCCAAAAAACAATGCATTATCCACTAGGGCTGTGCCTGGCAGATAAAATACACTTATTGAATTATCTATACAATACTTTAATGATATAAAAGAGGCAGATCAATAGATATTTTATTGAAGATAGCCTCAATGCCTCGCACATCACTAGTGGAAATGTCTTAATAAATCTATTTCTATATTGTTTCCTTTAATTGGACACTTGATACATTTAAATGTTGAACCTTTTGTATTATTGTGTTTGAAACAGTTTTGTCAACCGCAACCCTAGTTGTTAAGGAATGAGACGCAATGTGCCAACATATTAATGTTCTCTACCAACCTGTTATATAGTTCTCTTCTTACGCTCGCTGTGAACTTGCTGACCAGACACAGAGTCACAGTGGCCGCGAAGATGGCATTGTAGAGGAGCACCAGTTTGAAATTACCGAGCCACTCTATACGACCAAACTCTCCTAGCAGATCGAAGTTTGTTATACCTGGAAACAAGAACTATATTATATAATACGATGTACTGAATGTTATAATAAGCTTTTATATGGGGGTTAGGTGGTATTGTTGCCAAGTTACAGTAATGGCACCACCGGCTGAGTATGTTGAAAGAGAATCAGTTTAAGGCTTCAGATATAAGTACTGTTAGTCTCTTATAAGAATATTTTTTATTTCTTAAACTAATACCATATGCAGTTTAGAGCAATGTCGGATTGAAATTATTTATATGTCTATGTGTTATATATAATACCAACCGAGTATCTTCACCAGTAGAGGTTGGGCCGTGGAGTGCGCGAGCAGCACAGTACATAGCGCAATGATTCGTGTGAGTGGCGTGCGTCGTGCTCTCGGCAGCACGCGCAGAGCACGCAACGGCGTGCCCAGGCCGGTCAGGGAGGCCGCGTGCAAGTACAGGATCAGACCAGCCTCCAACGAAGCGCCCGCCCAACCCAATTTAGATAGAGACGCGATGCCCAAAGTGAATTGCTGTAGGAATGAAAACATTCTTCTTGTCACTCTATCATTGTAAACTTTTTACTTATTCGAATAAATGTCACACTTGACAGGCGGCCTGTCATTACAAATGTGCTTAGCATAGAGTAGATCAAACAAATATAATAAAAGTTATGTTTAAATTTTCTGTTACTGCATAACTTATCATATCGAAAATAATAGTTTGTAATCAACTTAGAACACTAGGGATTTATAATAGGAAAGTAAAAATTTAGGACTGTGTGTATTTATTTCATAAAGTATAATTTCATAATGTTTACTTTCAACTAGTAAACGTTTAATTTCAATGTCTCTGGATATTTCTGCGAAAACAATATTTACGAATGAAATATTACATTTAAGAACTTGCAAAATGAACTATGATATAGAAAATCAAAAAGAAAATACCGGTTATCAAAAATACATGAAAGCGAGTGATTAAAATGGAACTGGCACACTCACCCGAGTACTGAGCGGCAGTGCCTTAATGCCGATAAGCAGCTCGAGTGTATTCTGCAGCACCATGAGGACGGTGATGGTGGTTAAGGCCAGCAGCAGCAGCATAGCCAGGGGATACACCACGTTACGCTGGAACGATGACGTCTTCCTTTGACTCTCCACTTCCTGGAAGTGGTTTAAAGTAAAGTAAACATTTTATTTCAAGTTACGTGGGTCTTATTAAGATTGGAGTGTATAGCTAAATGTTTGTCGTTTTGTGATTGAGTTCTTGGTGACCACAGATTAAAAATATAGTTGTAGAATAATATAAAAAGTATAGAATTATGAGTTCATACAATTTATAACCCTTGTTCTCTCGATGGGTCAAAGTTAATTTGGTGATCATTGATCCGAGTTACTTCATTTATACCCCATGTAAATGTGCCCCGTTTAACATGTTTTAAATTGCATTATTTTTACAAGTACCAAATTTCAGCAATACAAGTTAAAGACGTGAGGATTTTTGATTATCAATCAATAATAAAAAAACTTGTGAAACATCATATAATTTGTAAAACTTTATACTTCTATGAACCTAGAAAATAAAAATCTATGATCGTCACATCCGGCTATAACACAAGCCTGCCAACCGATACGTAGTGCCGACAGAACAATGGACAATTATATGCAGAGGCGTTTCAATTCCCCTACCACGAGTTTCCGATGTTACTTAACACGAACAATTTTCACCATTACATAGTTATGAGATCTGCAAAGATCTACGTTTCAAAAGCTGAAAAGCGGGACTGCTTGATGTGCTACAGAATATTTAAACGCACCTTTCTCATAGAGACGACCTGTCTCAGCCTCTGATTCAGGCCGGCTTGTAGGGCGCCGTTGCTGAGTCTCAATAGCGGCGTCTCCTTGTTTGCTGATATCCCGTCCTTCGAGACATCGGGTGTAACTGGGGCGGATATGTCTCCGCGATCAGGGTACATCGGCTCTGGTGATATGTACCCCACTCCTGATACGACATATGGGATACAAATTGATATACAATATATATAAAAAAAGGTATTGATTATAATATTAATTTTGGATTTTAATTACGAGGAATATATGACGTTCTTCAGCAAAAAAAAATTAAAAACATTCAGTTACAACAAGAGAGCTAACATTTAAGTTTTACTAAAATGAAAAACTCAATCATTAAAAAATCAGAACAAATATTCCGTTACCATGTAGATTATAATTATCAGCAAACACACATAATAAAGCATATATAAAGGTCGAATTGTGAAACCTCGTTTTTGAAGTCGATTAACAAGAATAAAAGCATTCGTAATAATGAACTATGAACTGTTTTGTAATTTTTAAGCTTTCTCTCCCACACGTATGCCTCATAGAAATTACATATAATTTAAATAAAACAAATATTAATAGTTTACTACGCGTTTTTAGTTATTTAAGTCTCCATCCTACGATCTTTCGATTACTTTTCAGCAATCGTGATCACGAGCAGACGTGATTAAAATTTCACATCCGAAAAATATTAGTTTCATTTAAACGAATACTCGCGAAAGTCTTAGATGTCATTATTACATGTAATTTAGTTATAACATCCTTGTTAGATGTAAGTCATTTAGATCAAGCCAAAAGAATTGACGCTTCACCTTAAACAGACAGACACAACAAAGATAATACGTATGTGTCTTAATTTCTATGGATTATATGAGTAAGAAAGTCTGAAGGTAAGACACAAACACGTCAGTGTGGACATTAATTAAAAATTAACAATTATCTAGTTTGTTGACAAGAATAAAAATAGTTTTGTCTCTTCACAGCAAAAATTTAATTTCAAAGAGATTGGATTGAATGAGACAATAGAGAAACAATTTATCTGTCTTTGTTCTAAAAAACGAATATGCTTAACACAAGTTTGTCACTACATACGAAACGTTTCCCGTTAATCATTCAATAAACTACGTAAATACTATAAGGTGAGAAGTATACTGAATGGAAAATTGTTTATGCTTAGTACATACTGTCAGTTAGATGAGCATACGGCAATTAAAAAATCACAGTGACTAAATTTCATATTAATTTAATAATGAATATAGTTAAATTATTTATTGGCTACGAAAATCAATCCGCATCACATAACCTTCGTATCAAACCTGTTTCTAGTAACAAAAAAAGAGATATGATTAAAAATAAATGTATGCCGGGTCATGCGCACACAGAAATCGGATGTAGCGTGAACAAAAGTCACGTAGTCATTCAGACGAGAAGGTCGCGTTGAGGCGGACAGATCGTTGCCATGATTAGGAACGAACTCTATAGTGACGCCTCGCCTGACTTGACTATCTGATAGACATCTCACACAATATGCTTAGTCCAATTTTAGTCCCGATTCCCATTTAATAATTTACTTTAAGAGAGAAAACTTCTTAGCATTCCATGGATTCACACAACCTGGGTGCCGGGTCCATTGCGTTGCAGGGAGAGGAGCTTCAACAGCGCCCGGGACTTGCGACCCAGGTGTAGGTTTAAGGGGGCCCTAACTAACGCGTGTTAATCACTCCCATCCACCGTCCAAGCTCCTCTACCAATATCTATCACGTGTAAAGTATTACGGAAAAATCTATTAAAGATCTGTCTCGAGTATGGCGACGCCAATTTGGACTAAGCGCCGTAGATATTTTAGTCGACTGGTCATATATATTAAGGTATTTTGTCAAAACAATTTTTAATTGCAATTTGAACGGAGGAGTATATTTTTTTGCATACCAACATGTTATTATTCCAATCACAAAACACGAGCAATCAATAATATTTTTAATAAGAGGTTCGACTGTAAGTAATTGACTTAAAACCGTTTGTAACGAAAAAATATTTTAACTTCGACTTTAACCACGCTGTGCTAACCTTTACTTTGGTATAATCCGATTGCATTCTGTTGTTTATTCATTTAATATATCATTTATAACAGGATAATATTTTACCCGCACCAATTTCAATACTCAATGAAGATAACACATCCTAATAGCTATTAAATTTGTTACAAACTAGAACGTGTATACAGAAAAATATAGAAACAAAAATGTCATTTATATGCCAATTCGTTTAAATGTACTCGTATATAAAACAGTGTATCTCACCTGTGGTCACCGCATTGTTTATCCTCCGTCTTATGGTGTCTTCTTCAAATGAGTACACGTAGTATTCCTCGTTTAGGTCTCTAAGGAACTGCGGCTTCACGAGCACTCCACCCACAACACCGAAAAGACGGACGAAGCCCAAGGGTGTGAACACTGACATTAAATAATTTAACATAATTAAGGACAATTATATATTAATTTAATGGAGGAAACACAAAAACAAATAAACAAATAAACAGTTAAAATGAATGAAATATGAAATCTGAAAAATTTAAACATTGGTCTTTTTTGGAAAATGTATATATATATACGATTGTTTATTCACGATTTTCAACCTCTAAATTATCAGGTATAGTATTATTTAAATGAATATTTGCAGAACATTAACATTTTACATCAATATTGTATTGACTCGTAACATGTTCGTTACCGACTCCGTTTGTGTAAGCCTCGATCAAACAGCAAGTATATTTAGCAGAAGTAATTACGTTGGTTTCGTTACTTAATACTAACTAAAGGTGTTTAACGTTGCATCATTCAGCGACGAAAATTTCATATATTTTATTATAATATTAATCTATTTCATGTTATACTCAATTTTATTTGTATTTAGCACAAAATGAAGTGTAATTAATTTTTTACTGTACATACATATAAATTATTTTTTAAATTATCATAAATACTGTTTATAAAAACGATCTATTTTCAAAATGTCCACGTATCAGCGGTTGCTATGTAAACAAATGCGTCAATCGAACAATGCTGAGCGACGGATTTGTTTACAGAAACATTGACATACACTCGAATAACTGTAACGAAGGATCATACACAATGAGCAACAGAGCATCGTCCAATCCTGCTTTAAGGGATCATAAAACTGTGGAGCTTAACGAGGAATGGAATAACTTTATGAAGAGAATAGGAGAGGTGTCCAACCTGGTCAAAGATATGGCTAGCGGTGACAAGGAGAGAGCGGAGGCAGCTACGATTGTGGCGGACAAATACCTAGAGGGCAAAATGATTTTGGGCGACGATATCAAAATGGTCGTCAAAGAAGACAGGACTGTTATTAACGAGAATGCTTTCAAAACAATGGGAAAGACAGATACAGTGAGTGAGAAAATTCATCAAGATAGCGTGCTCCTATAAATTCCGATAACACTATAGCAACACTGCATTATGACGTCACAGAATATTTTTATTTTCGTTTGTATGATAATGGCTTCCATTGAATTTAAGTAGTACAAGTATTTGTCAATTGGGTTATCTATTCATAACTTACAACTGCGACTTGTTTCTAGTTCATTAACATGTAGTAGATAAAAGTTCATATATATA